>CM043015.1:150059394-150282015 GCA_023690525.1 Holotrichia oblita | reverse complement strand
CAAACCAAGCCGCATATGGTTATTTCAAATTAAATTCTTCATGAATTTGTTCCTAGATTTTTATTTAATGAGTGCGCAACTAAGTTCTCGCTGAGAAGAGATGGCTCAAGTAGTAAGTGCTGGTCGATTGTGATCTAACCAAATCGTCATAAACCAAGCTTGAACATACCTATAGTAAACAAATTGTTTTGCTACATTGGTGATTTTGTTTTTGCATTATATACTTTTGATTGTGTGAAAATGTCTGATTTTGTGCCAAATAATCGTCATTTGCGGAAACAACCTTTCTTCTTTCATTCGAAGAAAACGGCGGCTGAAGCGCATCGAGAACTCCAAAAAGTGCCGTGATTGGTTTCGTCGCTCACGTGAAGGAACGCCAAAAACCTTCGAAGACGCTGAATTGGAAGCATTGCTGGATGAGGATCCGTGCCAAACGCAAAAAGAGATTGCTTCAGCATTACGAGTTACCCGCCAACCCATTTCCAAGCGATTGAATGCGTTAGGAATGATTCAAAAACAAGGAACTTGGGTTCCTTATGATGTGAAGCCAAGAGATGTTGAGCGTCGTTTTTTCGCCTGTGTACAACTGCTCCAGCGGAAAAAAGGAAAGGGTTTTCTTCATCGCATCGTTACAGGTGATGGAAAATGGATTAATTTCAGCAACCTAAAGAGAACAAAATCATGGAGACTGCTCGGTTATGCTTCTACGTCTTTGGCTCGACCGAATATTCACGCTGCGAAGGTTTTGCTGTGTATTTGGTGGGACCAGGGCGGTGTTATTTATTAGCTTTGTTTTGGTTCGGAATTCAGGATTAGTAACGGAACTGCGCAGAACGTAAGCGCACAACATTATAATTCCAGAATGGTTTCCGAACTTTTAATAACCAAAACACAATTTTAGGAGCCTGTTACTGCCATATTTTAGATACAGACTAAAATACAAACCAACAAAATATCAACAGCGAATGTTCTGCGCTAAGTCTTCCAAATCCTGTCTCTGTCTTAGGATACTACTCACTTTCCATAAATTTCATTCCCAGGACAGTAATTAACAAAAAAAAAATCAAATACAAACGGAAGAAAATCTCAAACTTTAAAATGTCATTGATGACGAACATATCGAAATAACTCGAATTTCTGAACACATGCACCGATGACGTAATTTCGAACTAATAATTCAGAATCGGCACTCATGGAAGTGCAAGAACTGTTTGAACGGTTCCAGAATCATTCTGAATCGATTCTGTCAGTAACCAAAACATCGGACTAAAAATTCGGTTCGCGTTCTTAATTAACCAAAACGCTAAATTGTAAATGCGCGTGCGCAACAACTCTAGAAGCATTCTGAATTCTGAACCAAAACAAAGCTATTGTGAGCTGTTGAAACCGAACGAAACCATCACTGGGGAACGGTATCGAACTCAACTGATACGATTAAGCCGAGCACTGCGCGAAAAGCGGCCACAATACGAGCAAATGCACGATAAAGTGATTTTACAGCACCACAACGCTCGTCCTCATCTTGCCAAACCCGTTAAAACCTACTTAGAAACGCTCAAATGGAAAGTTTTACCCCACCCACCATATTGCCCTGGTATTGCGCCGTCCGATTATTTCTTGTTCCGTTCGATGGCAGATGGTCTGGCTAATCAGCAGTTCCGTTCATATGAAGACATCTCAAAATGGCTTGATTCGTGGATAGCCTCAAAAGACGAACACTTCTACCGTGACGGTATTCGAATCAGAAAGATGGGAAAAAGTTGACGCTAGCGATGGACAATATTTTGAATGATTTATTTTTAACCATTTTTTCACAATAAAGTCGCATTTTCATCAAAAAAACAGCGAGAACTTTGTTGCGCACCTAATATAATTATTTATTTCGGTGGTTTCTTATTATTTAAATAATTTCGTATTTTTTTTTTTTTTTTTTTTTTTTTCGAAACTTTCCTGTAATATAAAGTATAATTTGTTCACATAGTAACATCAGTTCTACTTCATTTCTAATATTTACTAGATGATTTTGTGCACACCATGATCAACTATTAGATGGTCTTTAATAAGAAATGTCTAATGCAACATAGTGCATTTACTTAACATAATGCAAGCAGAAAAAGCGCAAGTAGCCATTCAAAAAGTGTTACATATTCAACGAATATTGTCGAGTAAAACAACATCTACTGCTAATATATGCTCATTGTATATGCGTCCGACCATTTTGTTTGAAAAACGAAATTGTTCAATTTTGTAAATTGTATTCCATATTATCAGTATACGTTTGTGATTTTCAATTAGAACCTCTTTCTTCTTACTTCGTGTCTGTTTACGGGCAAAATGTTATAATTTATCTCGAGTGAAACAATGGTACATTCTTGTTTTCTGGGTACAATTAGCAGAGCTACAGGAATTAGAGTGGGTTACCTTACACGTTCCTAATTACATAATGAAATTGTAGCGGTAGTCGTGCCAACCATCCAAGGGCAGTATTACATAAAGTATGCAAAGGCTAAATTTTTTTGACATATACAACTCGCAAGGTTTTATTTTAGGTTTGGATGTCGCACAATCCTGTAACACTGCACTAGCAATAAGTATAAATATAGTTAACTCTCTATGTTGCGCCTATTCTCTCTATTCTCATCAAAATTATATACCCGAACAATATTTGAAACTTTTGACTGTTTATAAATAGAATTTCAAAAATGTTTAGATATCCGATGAGGGCGAAGAGTATTCTGTATTACCGATATCAATAAGAAATCATAGCCGATGTATGTGTGTATAGGTATAACATAAATAGCAAACGGTACTGCATGTTCGGATGAAATGTCACGGATAACTGTTTTATTGTTATGTTGAAGTGATTCTCCATAGCATACGTGAAATGATTTAGTTTTTCTAACTGGCACAAAATAATCAAACCTGTTGAATGTGAAAGCTAGGTAACTTTCGTAAAAAATTAGGTAATGAAATGGCTCAAAAAATGAAAAGAAATAAAATGGAAGAGCCTGTCGTTCTAAATCATGTTCAATTCGTAGTTTATTGCGAATTCAGTCCAAGATGTTACAAATATTTAGTACAAAATCTATTATTATTTAAACACCTTGCATACTAGAAAAACTATGTATAATATTAACATGTAACAAAGATTACGTTTATCGAATGAATGATTGGATAGACGTCATATTTTCGGATCGTTTTTGTTGTTCCGCTAATTTTGCGCGGTAGTGTATTTTTCGTTCCATATTTTCTTACGGCTGAAGTACAAGAGGAATTAATATTGGGTAAACATTTATACACAACTTTATTATACATATACAAATAAAACTCTCATATAAATCCCTAAGCTTAACTACGACATCTTTACAATTAAATATATCGGCAGTGTAAATTTATGTATAACATCTAAGAGTAATCCAATAGGTTATGTGAATTACTGTTATATATATCACAGTATAATTTAATGTATTTACATATGTATACATGTTAAATGTTTTGCACTTCGAAACTACTGCAATTGTGAATTATGTTTATTGTCCTTATTTTACATATTTCATACTACCATTTCTGTAGTTTTTTCTTACATTGTCATTACTTATTCTTATTATTCACATTTTGCATTGTAAGGGTAAGTAGGTATGTACTATACATAATAATATGCAAAAGTATATTTTATACTTACAATGTTGATATAAATACATAATATATAAACAGATAGATAGATAATCACAAAACAAACATTTAGTGATGGAAGTTGCTAATTTGACTGTACTGGCAGTTTAAAATTCATTTTAGATATTCTTGTGACCTGTTTAGTTTCTAATGATTATGAAGTGATACATTGCTAAAAAATTCTTATATTTTCTTAAACGCAAGATTTAACGCAGTTATCACTAATGTTGGAATATCTATACCACATACACAATGGAAGATATATCGCGCGTTATCGAGGTTGCAATCGGTAGCTCGTCGTCTGTATGAAAGGATCCTTGAATTAAAAATTAGTATGCAGTCGTGTCGTGTATAAATATCCCACCATCGATGAGCTCGCTTCATCGTCCAGTGGTGAATACGGTGCGTACATTTTTGCTTATAATTTAAATTAAATGCAAATTTGCATGCGTACGCTGCTGGCATGTGTATCGAATTTACCACGTCTAGTTATTACACACTACAACTTCACACAGAATAATTTTGTTGATTTTGCGCGTCCAGCCTTAATTTATAGAACATATATTTACTATTTTCACAGTTTAACAAAATGTATTTGTTAGTTGCCTCTTATAAGTTATATTTAGAGATAAACTATATAATAAAGGAATACATGTTTAAGAACATTAGGGACGAAATTTTAAAGCAACTGTTAATTCAACTTCTCTGTTGTTGCTTTCCCGTTTGCTTCGGACTAATGTAAATAGTATTCTTTACATCTTCATTAACCTCATCTCATCGTGTTCCTGTTTCAATTTTGTCATTTTTATCTCATCTATTTCCTTTTCTTTTGTTTGATTTTTCTAGCCTTCTATGTTTATCTAACGTTACTTTGAGCTTTGTCATTATCTATATTGCACTTCTTTTGGTCTAGGAAATTTTTACCCTTTGGTTTTTTTTGATTATTAATATTTAATGAGTTGATCCGTTTGTTGGTGATATTACTTTCTATTATACTATTTTTGCTTCTTTCTACTTCTCTAATATTTTCAGTTCAGTTCTTCATTGTCGTTTTCGGTTCGTTTCGTAGGTTCTTCAATTTTTCATTTTTGGTTTTCTGTTTGTGTTGTTACCTTTCGTTATTTATTATATTCTATGATTTTATTAATCTAGATTTTTTCAGTTAAAGGTTTTTTTGCTTCTCAATGTGTTGGATGATACTTAGATCTCACTAATTTTTAGCTTTCTTGCAGGACACCTGAATTATAGCTCTTCTTAAATTCTGCAATTATTTGCTTTGGTGTATTTCTGTGTAGCAGTTTTAGCCCAACTTTTTTCTCTCTCTTTTATTTAATTTTCCATATATTGGAATATCTAGAAACTTCCGCTTTTCCAGTTGCGGATTTAGCTTTGTTAAACTTATGTTTTCCGTTTTTCAGGTTAAAATTTTTTTGTGTTATTTTAGATAGTTTTATTTTGTGCATTTTGTTGTGTAATGTGTCAATCATAAATGGGATAAATTTGAAAGGACAGTTATTTTTTGAACGAAGAAAGATTTAACCGAGTAGACGACTCCAAAAATTATCTGACAACAAAGCGTCTCCTTAAGATACGTACAGATACATAAACCATTAAATATTATCTAAGAATCTAATGGAAAGATCGGCTCATCTAAGGACCATCGAAAGATAGTGCATAGGAGTTGATGAAGAAAATGTGTAATTACAAATAAACCTTTGTTATGTGCTGCAATTACAGAAAAACGTTCAAATGATTTCGCTATTATTCCCGTTACTTTAAAGAAAAAAAAAGGGAAAAACGACAGACAAAACGATAATTGCTATATGTTTATAGAAAATTGAGAAGTACGATGGCGGTAGTATTTAGGTTTTCGGTTTAAACGTAGTAACGTGGAACTATTCGATGAAAATTGTAACTGATCGGTCAAAATTTTATCTTGCAAAAGGTAATAATAAAGGAAAAAGCAAAACCAGATTACAATTGAATACAGCGCGTTTGAAATTTTCCGTATCAAACAAAGTTGGAAAGTCTTTATCATCTTCCAAGGAACTGTGGAGTGTTTTACAAGACGAATGGCAAAATAATTTGTAGTTTCTCTTCTTTTCAGATATAACTTCCGTATTCATTAGATCAGTAGTCTCAAATTGACAACCGTCGGATTACACTCATTCGCTGAAAGAATTTTGCATGATTCGCTTACATATTGCAGTTATGAGTTTGCTGCAAATCCATTAGCAGCTTTTAGGTGCATTTTGAGTTCGAAACTACTGTATCAAATCTTTATATGCACTGTTCTTCAAATTGTAACCAAATCGCATTCCAAATGTTGCAAGATAAAGCAACTTGCTTCTTCCTTAATTCATAAAAGTTGTAAGTACTTCTGGTCAAAAAGCATCATTCTTCGTTCAAAGTAATATATATATGCATATATTGTTATAACAAGCTTCTACCATTATGGTATATGGAGTAATATAAGCTTTGGAGTGCGTCGGACAGGTTGTAATTGATTTTTAAACATTTTAAAAATGTATGCGTTGTACCGTTGTTTATATTGTTTTGTGTTTTCATTAACAATTAGTAAAGACATATGTAGGTGCGAATAAATTATCCACCACTTTGTACTATGTATAAATACAACTGTTATTACTAATCTGAGCATGTGGTGCTGACTGTTCGAAACTATCAGCAACTTATTTACGGAAAAGTATTTAATGTAATTGTCATAATTTTGCAGTACTTAGGTACTTCTTACTTGATATAACAAAATAAGTATTATAGATAGGTAGGTACAATGGAAATATACATGTAATTAAATTACACAAAGTGTACATGGTGGATCAAAATTTCAGGCTCACCATTGTGATTTCAAAAAAAGTAATAGATACCAGGTCTGTTAGATTATGGCAAGGTTATGAAATCTCGCGCAATATGCTAAAAATTCCGATTACTTTCGAAGTTATATGCAATAAGTTTGGATTTTTGTTTAATTTTTTTTTTCTGGCGTTCCTTAGAAAAATATTAAAAGAACGAAAAGCACTTTCTTTAGTCACTTCCTTAATATGTCTAGGTATATTAATAGATAATTATCTTTCAATGCCAGATATATTTCTACTTTTAGGTCAAATTAAATACCAGTTTAGTCCATGACATAAATTGTTATGTTTTCGTTTACAATACTTCTTCAGTGAATGAAATTGACTTTTAATATGTGCCAAACACTAATAAAATATATGCCTATCAACAAAGTATCTAAAAACAATAAATAATAATTCGATATATCACTCATTTCTTTGTTTTTAGATATTTTTGTTGATAGGCATAGCTATTATATTTTATCAGTATTTGACATATACGAAATGTCAATTTCTTCGATTGAAGAAGTCTTATTAAAAAAAACATAATAATTTAGGTATAGTCTAAAATAAATTGGTATTTAATTAATTTCTATTTCATTTTAGCTAAAAGTGGAAATACATCTAGGATTGAAGGATAACTTATTCTTTATTTGGCACTAAGATTACTTTTTTTTAATGTTTCGTGCCTGAGATATCATCTCCAGGTTTTTTTCTAGGCACCTGATGCTTTTTTCATTCCATCAAAATAGCTTATTTAGAAAATGTAACACTTATTAGTATTAAGCTATCATTTGAAGAGTAGATATTATAAACAAATTATATGTGTTTATTTAGTACCTTTTCTTGCATACAATCAACTTTCTTTATATCCTGGTTATGTACATATTAGCGCATTATATAATTATGCACATAATAGTTGCACCTAATGTGTTACGTCGTCTCACTATGCTCGAAACAGAATTGCCATTTATGACAGTCCAGCTTGCCCATCTTCTTTAGGCTATAACTCAGAGGGCCGTGACCAGTAAGTAAAGTTGTCATGGTGGTGAGGTCTCTTCTGTTGACCTCCAGAAGAGATTTCGCTTTCTTGGCTTAAAACGTAATAAACTTTTTGGTTGTCTTAGTTTTGGAGTGTTGGTCCAGTACAAGAGTTTTTGTTCACTTTCCCACTGTTGTTGATGAACTCTTATGCGGGCCACAGAATGGCCCTGGTTCGATATATCGGAACGCAGCGCCTTTCTTTGCAAGGTCATCGACAGATTCGTTGCCCTTACACTCCCAGTGACCTGGTACCCACATCACTGTAACTGTGTTTCTTTGAACCAGTGCATTGCGAGTGCGCAGACAATCCCAGGTTAGTTTAGACTTAAAGGCACAGGCCTCTAAAGTCTTTAGTGATAACTGGATGTCGAAGAAAATATGTATGTGTGCGCGTTGGTAACGTGTTTTCAGACATTCCAGGACACAATGTTCGATGGTATATATTTCTGCTTGAAAAATTGTTTGACACAGCACCACCGAAATCTTGTATCTTGGTTTGTGGATTCTTATGCCCACCCCTGAATCGGTTTCGGACTCGTCCATATACCAGTGAACGGACGGCTCCTATAGGTTAGGTTCGCTGGACTCCCATATTTACCGGTCTTGAATTACCACTTCACACTGTGAGAAGAATCTACAGAAATAAGCAAATTTCAGTATAATTTTTAATCTAAACTGCATGTTAGTTGCTTTGGTCGTCTTAAAAATAATTTTCAGAATATGATACTTTAAAAGAGCCTAAACAAAAATTTGAGAATAGAATGCATCTTGCAAATGAACTGGCCATTTTAAATCAAGTAAAATATTGGCAGAAGATATTTATAACTGCAATTGAAAAAATTCTATTACGCATTAACATCTAAGTGATATTTTACAATTTTATGTATCCAAGTTATACGTGTTTTTAGAAAAACATTATGTGTGTAAACATTGTCGTTAAATTGCTAGCAGTAAACGTTTTTCAATTAATAAAAAATATTTTTCACCCTTAATATGTGTAAATAGCAATTTTCTTTTATATTTTGTTATTTTTTCAATCACTAACAATAATCGTGGATCATCAAAACAATATGCCCGAAAACAGAATAAGCCAGCAACAGTAATAATTAGAATCTTCAAGTTACGTAGATACAAATCTTATAAAATTCAAATAGGTCATATATTGAGAGCAAGTGATTACGAAAGAAAATCCTAGATTTCTTTCGTAATCACTTGCTCAATGGCTAGAACAAAGGTTAACAGACGATAACGATTTTCTGTAAAAAAATACTTTTACTGATGAATGAATGCTTTTCTATCGAACGGTTTTTTGAATAGAAATAATGAACACTATTGGTCGAAATACACTGACACTTCCAGTAAGCGACCACTATAAAATATCGGTTGTGTACTGAAGTCTTGCAAGATATACAGCGTGCCCACGAACAACACTTAAAGAATGAAAGGGGCGTTTGTGCATATAAAAGTATAAAAAAGTTTCTACTAATTTGGTTCCGGAAATACTTCCTAAGGTAGTTGCTGTACTTTAGAAATGGCATCACAAAACAGGTTTCTGCTCAATTCAACATCAGACAAGAAGTTGCTTAAATCGTTATTTCTTAGATCTCTAGAAAGTTTGACTTGTTCCGCTTCTTCATTAACGCCAATAAGGTTTTGTTCTTTTTCCTAATTTTCCGAGCTTGTATCGTAACACATTTCTTCATCTTCAATAAAATCATAATCAACTATGATATTCCTTTGTTTTCTTAGATTCGTAATTTCTTTTTTGTAGCTCTTGCCAATTATATTCCTCATTATCGCCAACATCCGATTCGGTGATATACAGGGTGTAATAACAGTCCAATATTCTTCCATATCTCCATTTTTATGCAAAATACAGCAAATATTTAAATACAAAAGTTTTTTAGTTTTACGAAATTTATAACGCAAAAAGATTCTACGATATACAGCGTGTTTAGTTTGCCCGTAACCATCAGTATCTTTACATTTTTAAATAGAACACCCTATATATGATCACATTTTTGAATTGCCTGAGGAATTTTAAGGCAACTTTATACAGGATCATATTCAATTATTTTCTTAAGTTTACAAGATATTGACATTTGTTTGAAAATTTTGACATTTTGCTCTCTTCAGAAAAATACCATTATTTCGGTAACGGAAAAATGTAACATTATGAAACTTAACATAACGTTTGAAGCATCTCCTATGAGGACAATAAACAGATGGCAGAAATATGGCAAAGTAACCACTGGCCTATTATTCCTCTCCATACATTCAAAGACCAACGATGTTGATCATCCACGAGTATAAAATAAAGATTTTCGCGGTCATAATATAAAAAAATTGTATCTATTAACGTAACCATTTTTATGGAAAGTCTTCGACCGTGAATAAAATAAAATTACGAAAACCTGGTTCTTTCCGTTCTTTAGTTAACAATTTTTCTTGTACGAGTACTAGTACTTACGCTTTCAACTAACCCATAAAAATATAGTGCTTCAATTTGAAAAAATGAAGATTTTCGCATTTCAATTGTTTCAAACGGACAGTGATTTGTAGAAAACTCTGTATAACGTATTTAAGTCTACTTCTGTTTATTGTCATCATAGGAGATGCTTCTAACGTTATGTTAAGTTTCATATTGTTACATTTTTCCGTTACCGAAATAATGGCATTTTCCTGAAGAGAGCAAAGTGTCAAAAGTTTCAAACAAATCAAATCTTGTAAACTAATGAAAATAATTGAATATGATCCTACATAAAGTTACCTTAAAATTCTCCAGGCAATTAAAAAATGCGATCATATATAGGATGTTCTATTTTAAAAATGTCAAGATACTGATGGTTACGGGCAAACGAAACATCCTGTATATCGTAGAATAATTTTACTTTATAAATTTCGTAAAACCAAACAACTTTTGTATTTAAATATTTGCTGTATTTTGCGTAAAAATGGAGATATGAAAGAATGTCGCACTATTGTTACACCCTGTATAATTCAAAACAATTAGAACTTGAAGGCGGTTTTATAGCGTATAGATAACTGTCATTATAGTTCGTGTACATTTCTTGATCCATTCATTCTTGCTATCAACACATCGTAACTTTCTTGAGGTATTGGCAGGTAAGAACTTTATAGTCACGTCTGCTAATTTTAAGTCTGTTAGAGGGCAAGGTGCATTGTGTAATAAAAGTAGAGCATTATCTTTTTCTTTCCTTTTCCCGTCGTCATTTTTTTAACCAGCCAGTGGACATATTTTCTTCTGACAACCTTTTGTTTGACCCTTCTTAGACATATTACGTTTCTTTAAATACGTGGTCTTGTTAGTGCTTTATTAATAACAAGAGGAATTTGTTTTTCAGTTAATGTTTTAGTTGGGATCGTTTAGGTGGAATTGAAGAGATCTTTTTCAACGGTGTTGGATATGTATCTGGATTCAATATTTTGGGATATCACGCAATCGTGTAATCTAATCAGTTACTTCTTTATCATTAACACTGGCCTCTTAGCTAAAAGTAATACGATATTTCTTGTATTGAAACTGCGTACGCAACTGCTATTTCTGCTGAAATTTTTTTGTGGATGTTGCATAAAACCAGGCTTTCTTTTTATTGGAAGTAATTACACTGTTAAACATAGAAAATTATAACGGTTCCTGATAAACTAGGTTATTTATTGGACAGGTTGAGTTGCAAAGGTGGCCGATTCTAGGAGTTTCTGTATAATCCAAAAATAAGTCAACAAGTCAGACCTTAGTGACAAATATCAAGAACCTTTTCTTGAATAGAAATTTTGAAAACTATTCAAAAATATAAACACAAAAATGTGTCAAATCACATTTTTGTGTAATTGATACCTTTCCTTTGCCAATTTTTGTTGATCACACAAATATAGTGTAATAAATGTTTATTAGGTAATTAGCTTCAGAATAGTAGAATTTTTTTGATATTTGTTGTAAATTAGACAATACTAGAATAAACATTATGATTTACGGATTAGTTTATGCATAGAAATTTTGAGAATTTCAAAAGCATTTTTTTTAAATGCAGGTACGTATAAAAAACCTAAGAATGATATTTTGGAAACGAAACATTGAAATAAAGAGCTAGTATTAGTATTAAATAGAGCATGAAATGACTTAAGAAAGTGTTTTCTTTTTTTTAAATATCTTGCTAAGGAATGCCAGAAAGAAATAGAAACAAAAATTCAAATGCTAGGATTTTTACTTCGAAAGCAATTAGAATTTTGTAAATTTCTCGATAGCATATTAATAAGCACGAAATTATACAATTTTGCTATAACTTAACTTTCGTTTGTATTTGTTACTGTTTTCGAAGTCCTACTGACTACTGGTGAACCTCGAATTTGGTTCACCCTGTATATTGATGTGCGTGATATTGTATGCGATTATCAATGAAATACTCAGAATGTAATAAACCTAAATATTAATTGAGTTGTTATCATAATGTGTGTAATTTGGGAGGATGTTTATTTATTTGTTTTCTTGGATTATATCTTTATTGGTAGTATTGTTATTACATTAGTATTTCATAATTAGTTCGGAATGTAAAGTAACAACGAGTATCTGGAATTTATTTATATCTCAAATATAATCGGATCTTAATGCGATACTTACTTGGTACATTGCAGTCTTTGTTTCAATCTACATAGATGTATTGTGTTTTAATTTTTAATACAAATGATTTGCATTTCTTCTGGAATTCAAGAAAAAGACTCATTGGAATTAATAGTTACTAACGAGAATTTCTTACATTATACGTACCCGTACATCCATTTATTATATCCTTATTAATACGTGGCATAACAATAATTTGTGCGGCATTAAGAAATATTAATAGAAAATGGTATGCTTATCAATAGAAATTTGGAATGCAACTTTCAAAAGTACAAACATGGATTATTTTTTACATATACATATATACATACACAGGTATATTAGTACATAGTACATACAATGAGAAAATTAGGTTAGTTAGAGCATCTGTAAACATCAGCTTAACAGTGATACATTGCGACGGCGGGAGTTTATTGTTTATTTTTCCTGCTGTCCGGATACGTGCACAGATGGATTTCAGACCGGGGTTGCGCTCAACGCCCCGGATGATTTATATCAGACACAGCGAGGCTGAGTAATTGTTGTCGTCGCCGTAGGCGGTGGCATTTTGGCGATACCCCTGGTAGGAATGTTATCTGACCATCGTAGAGTGCGCAGCAAAGTATTGCGAAAATCTTCGGAGAATAGGCAATAAATATAGAAGGTGATGGAGTAGTTAGTAACTTCAAGAAGGTTGGCTAACGCTCGAAATACCTGCAATAAATTATCAGTATTAAATTAGAAATCGACGTAGAAACAAGCACTAACTGTAGCTATCTAACTGTTCGTATATATTATGTATGTAGGGTTACTATATAGTAGAATTTTGGCAAAGTTAAAAACAATATCATATTTTGAAATATCAGGTTCTATAAATGGCAGACCAAAAATGAGAAGCCGTCCCTCTACTAACGAAAATACTTTCGAACAAGTAAGAAACATGGTCTATAAAGATTATACTACTTCTACGAAACTGTTACTCAGACAATGTAAATAGAAATACGTCTTTATGTCAAATTGGATATTACCTAATAATAAAAAGATTTGAACAAAATAGTCTTTATTGATGAAGCTTGCTTTTATCTAAGTGGATATATCAATTATCAAAACATACGTTTGAAATATTGAAAATACTCATTTATTTCGTGAAGTAATCTGACATCCACTAAAAATTGAAGTATAGAAGAGGGCTATGTTCAGAAAACGATTAATGGATACAACTTTCTTTGGAAAAGATAAACGCAGCGAGTTATGCAATTATATCGTTGAATTATTTGTAAACCCACCTTATGCTGATGAATATCAAATAGACTATTTTACACAGAATCCTGCTAGACCTCGTGCTTCACAAGCTGTTCCGGGAGAATTTTTTAATAATACACCTCCAGTTCATAGTATAGACGTTTTACGGAATAAAATTACCAGATATGAAAGCAAATTAAGAAGCGAATTAAAGAATATGAATTATGAAAATTTTAATGATAGAAAACTAGTTTCATAACAGTCGTCTAATTGTAAGATAAGTGCAATAAAACGCATTATGAAATGTTTTGTATACTATTTCTTCTATTCTGCATAATTTTTAAAATTTGCGTTTTTCATATTTGTACAATATACCTCAAATTTATGACAGGTGAAAATAAAATACGATAATTTTAAGTTTCAAAATAATTTAATAGTAGGTAATTCCACTACAATATTGTTTCGCCACACCGTGACTTCATCAGGTGGATGAATGACTAAGATATGCGTCTATCTGTACATATCGATAGTTTTCGCCACGGTTTATTTAGCTTTATTCTAATTACAGTAAATAGCAGCAATATTGGCGTCAACTTGTGCTTATTTAAACTTGTCGGAGTATACACTGACTTGCTCTGTCAACCACAAGGTGTATAAACAGTACAGACATATGTATTTTGGTATATGTATGTGGTTGTCTTGTTCCTGATAAGCAGAGGCGAATCGATTTTGCGAGAACATCATATTAAGCGTACTTCAACATACATTTGATATACATCTGGGAGATTAGGATAAATCATGGGAATCCCATAAAGTATATCATAAACGTGTCAAACATCGTAGAAAATGGAACCAAAAACAAATTTCATACTTGTTATTTGCTATTCCTATGGAGTGGCGCGAATCAGTAAGCCATTCCGAATGTTACTTTTGTGTATGTGACGTAAAAAGTTATACTTCACAAAATAATAAAAGATACTGAATATTTCGATACCTTGACTGGTTTTGCATGGACCTTATCTGCCTGTAAAACCTCTACCAATATGAGCATCAAATTTCAGCTGGAAAAATTAGCGAAGAACAAGGAGAGAGTTTTCATGAGGTCATAAAAGAAATGGAGCAGAGTACCGGAAATACCAGACGCACAAAAGAAAGACAATCAAATGGTCCCTTCCAGCAAACAAACAGAGAGTTTTTAAATATGAATCTTAGAGGATTAACATTTTTAAGACAACTTTAGAAATAATAAGTAATACGCCTTAAAAAGAATAAAAGTTGATGTTTGTACTACGCAATATTGCAAATCTTTACACTCTGTTTGTTTCATTAGTCAACCTGTAAGGTGAAATCGATCCCAGAAATTTGAACTAGTTTCAGTTGCTTGCGATTTACTCCGTTGTTGTAATATCAACAAATTTAAATTAAAGTTAAATTTAATTTACCGGCATAGTTGATATTTTGAGGGTCGAATTTACCACTTAAACTTTGAATACTGCAGAAACAGAAAGTTACGTTTTGCAACATTCTATGTGTATTATAAACATATCAATTTTCATTCAAATTGGTAAACCTCATTTAGAAATTTTCTTTTGTTCGTAAACAATTACCTACATAGGTAATTTATTAAAAACGAAAGCATTGCGGGCGTGAAAAATTATTCACATCAACATCCATAGACCAATGTAAAAAAATATACATTACATGTGATAAAGCGTGTCTATTTTGAATTAAACAGAATTGCAATGGTGACTGAAATTATTCTTTAACTATATTTCCAATTTGCTGCTGTAAGCAACTTTAGTTCAATATTGTGTAACGAACCAGAGAAATGCAGCTTGGCCAAAATCAAGCATTTCAGAATGTTTATGAAAACTCTAGGAACGATGAATGTTTAAGTACTCGCATACATTATTTTCAACTAACTATTCGCATGGTGCATGCTGCTTAGTACATATATTTTTTATGATTAGACTATTAGCTTCCAATAAAATCATTATTACAGTAGTTAATAATTTTATTGATCATAATATACATTGTGGAAAAAAAGTATGGACTATCCCTAATACTACTTTATTATTATTTGATTGCTCTTTGTTTTTTATATTTATATTATATTTTTTATTTTATATTTTATATTACGCGTTGATAATTAAACCATGTTCAACAGTTTGCTTTTCTCGGATAAATCAAGAAAGAGTTATTCTTTTAGTGGGAGACAATTTAAGATAATTTTCACAATTGAACGGCCGCGATTTTGAAACGGAGCAACAGAATCGTATAAAAATCTAGGAACATACTAAGTGAAGCAAGCCTGAGGGTGGGACCTATCGGGCGCGTTCCCAGGTGGCGGATCCTGAGCAGGTGCAATGGGATGAGCGATCATAAGCCTGTCGGATACATTGACCCGAAGGCCTGAGCGGTCTAAACCCCGCAACATGGCGGAGAGTGTCTGGTACGTCTGAGCGCCTAAACCCGCAATATGACACAAGGTGAAAACCGCTCCGCGGACCAACCCCCGACCCGGCTGTAGTGTCGTGGCTAAGGGCTTGCCTCGATAACGATGCCGGATTCTGCTTCACTAAGTGAACAGTCTCTGTTATACCATACTCCTTCCTCTGTTGTGGACACGTCTCACAGGTGGTTGGAGTGGGGGGTCTTGGTTTAACTGCCCGGACCGAGAGGAGACAACCTCAATAAAAACCTAAATCCTAAAGCGGGTGGGCAGGCTGATGGGATGCGTGGCTGTCTAGAAGATCAGTCTCTACTGCTCACACCTTCGGACACCGGGCGACATCCCATTGTATTAGCCTTACTTCCACATGCGGGGCTCTGTGGCGGCGGACCTATCTTCCCTAGCTACTCGTGGGATCAACCATGGAGAAAGAACTATCAAAACAAAACAAACCTACCCAACAGCGGGAACACACCGCATCCAAACCGGAAACGTACCCTTCAACCTCCCAAGTGAGAATACCTCACAAGGGAGAAAAGAAGGGCAAAGAGGGACGCCCCTCTTCTTCAGCATCTCGGGAAAATCCCCGAGGAAATGCACCAAAGTACCCGCACCCTTTACCCGAACTGGGACAACCGCGTGGTAAAGATGACCCGCTGAGACGAGGACTCAGTGGCGCAGGTTGCAAATGGTACATGCGCTACCTCGCTCAAGGGCTAGCACCTGATGAAGCGAGGCAGAAGGCAATAGAACATAAAAAGGAGGAAACAAAACTCCACCTGCAGATGATAAAAAACGGAAAAGGGCTGAGACTACCCCAGTCCAAAAGCCGCCGAAAAAGAGGAAGCAAACTTCTACGACAAGTTATGCAACAGTAGCCAAACTAGAGAGGGTCGCCATCCTTCCAAAATCGTTTCCTGAGACTACCCTCAGTGCAGACGAGCAAACGGCCGTGGAGGAAGCGCTCGTAGAGGAAATGTTTGCGGGATGGGAACATAAGCTCCAGTTTGCAGGGATACACTTTCGCCCGGGACTCATACTCGTCGACTGTGAAACACCGCAGTCGGCGGCGTGGCTCCGAGCGAGGGACCCCTGTTGGAAAAATGGAAGGGAGTGGAGTTGACGACGTGTAAGGGAGACGACATCCCGAAAGCACATACGATGACAATCTTTCTCCCCAAAAGTCAAGGGCTGACAAGCGACAAGCTTCTACAGCTGATAGAAGCACTAAACGAAGGACTAAAAACAAGTCAATGGAAAGTCCTCAGTCTTAAGGAGGGAGAAAAGGGGCAAATCTTGAGGGCTGGCATAGACGAGCTATCCTGCCAAACCATCAGGAACAACGGGCACACCATCCATTATAGGTTTGGGAAAATACCCGTACATGGGCTCCGGAAAAAAGAGGAGAAAGAAGGAGAAAGTGAGAAAGAGGGCAAAGAGGAGAAAGGCACTCCCAGTCACTCTAAAAACCAGGCGGAAGAGGTGGAAGGCATGAGTAGCCTTCGGATCTCAGACCCCCATGATGACGATGCTAGAGTCCATCAGTCTGAGACCATCATGGAAGTAGAAGGGACAAAAGGAGAAGAAGAGGATATCACCCCTTCAGATGAGGACGTAACCCTCACCAGCGACTAGTAGTCCAGATGGCGGGCATCAAAGTAGCCCCAGTGAACATTCATCACGCTAAAGGGGCGTCGGCGGTAATATCCAGAATGTTCACGAAAGACCATCTTAGTATAGCATTGATCCAGGAACCCTGGGTCTACAAGGAACAGATTAGAGGACTCACCTGTAAGAACACTAAGGTAATATATGACTAAAGTAGCAATAACATACCTAGAGCTTGTATCATGGTTAGAAACAGCATTAAGTACTCTTGTCTTTCAGAATTTATAACAAGAGACCTCATTTCTATACGAGCACGCCTCGTATACAATGAGAAATGTCAAGAAGTGGTAATAGCCTCATGTTATGTCGACGGAGATGGGCCGGCATCACCTCCCGAATTGCAGAGACTAACAGAGTATTGCCAGAAAACGAAGCTGCCACTACTCGTGGGATGCGATGCTAACGCCCACAACACTCTTTGGGGCAGCAGTGACACCAACCTAAGAGGTGAGTACCTTCTAGAGTTTATCTTTAGTAGTAACCTAGTAATACACAATATAGGGAATGCCCCTACTTTTGTAAAAAGGATAAGGGAAGAGGTGCTAGATATCACTCTTAGCACAACAAACCTAAAAGACTTAGTCAAGAATTGGAGGATATCGAATGAACCCTCCCTTTCGGACCACAGAATAATTACTTTTACATTAGGTATCGGGGCTCCTGGGGCACTGCCCAGAAGAAATCCTAGAAAAACCTGGGGGGGACTGGGAAAAGTATAACACCATTCTAAATAAAAACCTAAGTCGCATCCAAACCAGGAGGGCTAGACACCACCTGGAACTGGAAAACGATCTAATGGAAGTAAATGAGGCAATACTCGATGCCTATGAATCGAGCTGCCCCATTCGCGAAAGCAAAAAAGAATAATGATGTACCTTGGTGGAATTACCATCTGTCAAAACTAAGATCCGAAACACGCACTCTGTTTAACAGAGCCAGACGCAGCGGAGATTGGCAGAGCTACACCGAGAAACTTACCTCCTATAATAAAGAGATAAGGAAAGCTAACAGGAATAGCTTTAGGAAATTTTGCGAAGAGATTGACTCTACGCACACAGCGGCAAGACTGCACAAGGTCATGGCGAGGGATAGAGCCAACATAGAAATGGCACTAAGGAAACAGGATGGAAACTGAGAAAGAAAGAGCCTTGCTCTTACTAAGAACTCACTTTCCAGGAAGCACAGAGATTCCAACAAGAAACTCAGTAGAGCAATGCAGAAGACCAACTAGGGAAACTACTGCAATAGCTAAACATGTATGTAGCACCGAGAGACTGAAATGGGCTATGAACACATTTCAACCTTTCAAGGCACCAGGAGTAGATGGGATTTTTCCAGTCCTATTACAAAAGGGACAAAAGGACATCCTATCTCATGTAGTTCGAATATGCCGAAGCAGCCTGGAGCTGGGGTATATTCCAGAAAAATGGAGAAGGGCTAAAGTCACCTTTATACCAGAAGTAGGCAGGAAGGATTACACTGATCCGAAATCCTTCAGACCGATTAGCCTCACATCGTTTGTTCTAAAAACTATGGAAAAGGCCGTTGATAACTATATTAGAACAGAGATCCTGAATCGAATGCCATTACATTCTAGTCAGCATGCGTACCAGACAGGCAAATCCACAGAGACTGCACTGGTGCAGCTGACAAAACGATTCAGACAGCTTTGGAAAACAAAGAAACAATTGTGTGTGCCCTTCTGGACATAGAAGGTGCTTTTGACAACACTCCACACAAGGCAGTCAATAGGGCACTAGAAAACAGAGGTGTAGATAACACGACATCCAAATGGCTGTCGCAGCTACTCTCCACAAAAATAGCGGAAACTGAGGTAGATTTACAAACTATCTCAATCAGTACAACCAGGGGCTGTCCACAAGGCGGAGTTGCATCCCCGCTTATGTGGAGCCTAACGGTAGATGAGCTCCTCTGCGGCTTGACTGGCATTGGCATATCCTGCCAGGGGTATGCCGATGATATAGTCATAATCGCAAGGGGAGGATTTGAAAGTACCCTCTGCGACATTGTCCAAAGACTACTTACTTTTACAAAAAGATGGTGTCAATCGCTGGGACTAAATATTAACCCTACCAAAACTACACTTGGCTACTGTGGCCTTCACAAGGGAAAGGAAACTCAATCTCAAAACCATCAAGCTAGATGGGCAGAGCATTGAGTGGAAGACAGAGACTAAATATCTAGGTCTTACACTAGATAACAAACTTCTAGAACAAGCACGAATTAGAAGTAACCAACAAAGCCAAAAGAGCCCTAATGGTTTGTAGAAACTTCGCAGGGAAAAATTGGGGATGTAACCCAAAAATTCTGCACTGGATGTACACTGCAATAGTGAAACCAATCATCACCTATGGGGCAGTGACTTGGAGCAAACGTGCCAGTCTGACCACAACGAGGATGCAACTCGCAAAGATACAAAGGCTGGCATGCGTTTGCATTACTGGTGCAATGAGCACATGCCCAACGGCCGCTTTAGAAGTGGTACTAAATCTCACACCTCTCATATTTTAGTGGAGAGTGTGACTAGACAAACCACATAGAGACTGATGGGAGAAGGCCCCATCAGGCAGAAATCAAAAATCCTATTAGGAGATGATCCATTGTGGGACATGTCCCGCGATGGGATGTCGAAGAAATTCAGCCTCGGAAAAAATTTCACCACTAGGCTAGGTTTCAGAAGCGACTGGAATCAAAATACCATAAAGGAACTGAACAAGAATACCATATTATGGTATACAGATGCCTCTAGGATATCCGGAGGGACTGGAATCGGAGTATATGGGCCCAGAACCAAGTACTCTGAAAGTTTAGGAAGTTCCCTAGTATCCTTCAGGCGGAAATACACGCTAAGTACTAGAGATGAGATAGATGCGACCGATTTAACCTAGAAAGAAAGTATCAGAAACAGGAGATTATCATCTTGACCGATAGTCAAGCAGCCATCAAAACGCTGAGTTCCTATACAATCAGCTCACAAATGGCTTGGGACTGCCTGTCTAAGCTAAACGAGCTAGGCAGGGAAAATAAAGTAACTCTCATGTGGGTGCCGGGACACACCGGATTAGAAGGAAACGAGGAAGCTGACAAACTTAAAAAGGGAGCGAGTGCATCTCTCTTGGGCCGTGAACCTTTTTGCGGTATCAGTCAGAGTACAATATTAGAGATACTAAAAAGAGAAGTTGATCGAAGGAAAACCAAGCACTGGTTTGATCAACATGGAATGAGACAAGCGAAAACGACTCTGGGAACCTATAACCAGAACAGATTCAATGAACTCATTACCATGAGCAAGGAGAAACTTCGCTTGCTGACAGGAATCCTATCAGGTCACTGTCGGCTCCGAAGCCATATGGAAACAATTGGGCTAGCAGGGACAGCAGAATGCCGTTTCTGCGAGGAGGAAGACGAAACTTCCATACATATCCTCTCTGCGTGCGTAGCACTACGTAATTCAAGGGCCAGGCACCTAGGATCTTATGAAATAGAAGTGGGAGATCTGCCATAAATCAAGCCATCCCACATTCTAAATTTTCTAAAGCAGATAGGCCTAGTAAGCCAGCTATGAAGACTAGAAACCCTTTACGTCGCAGCAAGAAAGGGGGGACACAATAGACCTTTCAGGTCGCAGTGCGATATCACCACGTAACACATAAATACATACATACAAGTGAAGCAAGAGCTTTCAAATGATGTATCGCATACCATATACTGTCATTTAAGAAAAATGTCGACGATGTCATCTTTTTGACAGATGTCAATAAAAAAACAAAAAAATTTTGTCAAAATGTGCGAAACTGAAAAACTATTCCAGCGTTTTGCATAAAACCTGAAGGCTACCAAATTATTAGGAGTAGTCCATACTTTTTTTCCACACTGTATAGTGCGCCCGTAAACTAACATATACATTGATTTCGACTAAACAAACAACTGGATAAAAACCGAATTTACGTTTATTTGCCCAGCGGGTATTAATTGTAACCAACTTATTATACATTTTCGGAATTTTCTCAGCAAAGAGATCTCAAAATTAAAAAATATATCACAAAATACAAAAAAAGACGTTACGGACGTTACGTTACGGACACATTGTATATGTCAGTACAAAGCAAAATATCCAAAATAATAAATAATTTGATATAAGCACAGTAGATATTACATTGCTGAGATCAGCAGAATATATCTACCAATATTGTTATTACTGTTTTTATATTTATTATACGTAATAACACTTTCCAAATGTTCATTATGCAGGTCTTTTACGTTGTTACACATTGTATCATCATATTATTACCTACATATTACCTTTTTCTTTCGCATATAAAGCATCTAACTTATATTTTTGGGGTAATTCCCTGTCTATGCCTTCTTTGTTTCTTTTATATTTCGGTTTATATCGGCTGACAGAGGTCATATGTAAAATGTGATGTAAAATTGTTTGGAAAAATTCGTTTTGGCGCAGATATAATATTTTTTGCATTATCCAAAATGAGGCTATTGATGTAACTTATTCAACAGTTAAAAACATATCAGACGCCATTACTTTGGATAATTATAGTATGGTATATTGTAAATTTGGGTTTACTAGTGTCTTGATTTATGGCAGAATTGTGAATATTAAAATAATAAATTTTATCTTTACGTATGTATATCTAAGTACTTAACGTATAAAATACAGTCGTAACTTTTTGAAAACCAGATTATCTCCCGTCTTTTTCCGACACAAATTTTACACACATCATTTCAATTTTGGTTGGCGTAACTCACAAGAGTGAGTCACTAATAGCTCTAGAAAGGAAAATTATGGAAGAACAGGCAAATATTTGCTTAAACAAAGCAGTATATTACTCAGGCTTAATAAAATCGAGTAAATTAGATAATCGAAACACCTGCTGGTACGATAAAATATATAGTAATATATTGTTATTTAAAATATCCAGACAAAATCAAATGCTTTGAAAATTGCCTCTTTCCAAAATCTATTAAATAACATAAAAGCGGTGTCAGTGCAATGTGAGCATAAAAAATTGACATACAACGGAATGTGCGTGGTGGGTTTACAATAAGTAGGTAATAAATAAAATATATTCCAGCTTTATTATGACACATCCCATTTAACAAGATTTCTGAAAAACAGAATGTAGAAATATAAAATATTTTGATTTAAATAAAACTACAGTCAAAGATCTCACCCTCAAACGTTATTGGTTTCTCCTGTTCATAAATTTTTCAGAAATATTGTTAAATGGGCCAACAGAAATAAATGACTGATCGACAGGCGACATGCCAATGATTATAGTGAATCGATTCTGTTATGTTAATATACCACTGCAGTGAATTCAATATTTTAACATCATAAAGTTAGTATTTTCCTTTTACGGGTATACATCTGAGACGTCCGTGAATACAAGTATCTACGTCTTTAAAGCCTTTTCGTTTATAACATTTGGGTTTGTAAATTTGTTGTTCTTATATGCTAAAAACATTTTACTAAATTCTTGTTTAGTTTTCAAGATATAGCTTATATTAATTCATACTTAGTTAATTAAGTCTATATTATAAACTATGAAACGTACTTACCTGGTAAGCGTATAATCGTAAATTATCTTCAGACAATGTGACATTTAATATAACCATCGGAGAAACACAAACGAGAAATAGTATACTTGTGGAACCCAACAATAACACTAGTCTTCTTTCTTCAGCGAATTTTCGAGGATCATCTTCACCGGACGCTGTCCTGCATAACGTCATTCTTCTACGTTTCTCGCAAGACCTTCGGTATACTACTAAAATTCTAACGTTGAGTGCGGCCAGTAACACTGTGGGGATTACTTTAAATATAAATTCCAGTATCACTGTATATATACTAAAAATTGGATGATTAACCATAGAAGCAACATCCCGCCGACTATAAATAACAGTTTCTACCGCCTGCAGACGACATAGAATTACTTCACTGCGGAATGCTGCAGGAAGGTAAAGTAGGAATGTAGCTGCTGGAATAAGAAGGACTACACGATGTGGAGGACCTAATATAGGTCGAGCGTATCCCGGATGGCAAACGCTAATGTATCGTTCTAGTGTTAGAGCTAATAACATAAGGACACCAACTCCAAGGCATCCGTTACCAAGAAATAATTCCAGATGTGTATGGTAGAAAGCCAGTATGCGATTATCCCAATGACCAGATTCTCGATGAATTAGTACTCTCCAAGCAAATGGTAGAGCGAAGAGAATTGCCAATAACGCAGCTGCTGAATAACCTGGAGAATAAAATATTTTATTACATAGTGCGCAAATGTACCTGCAAAGTGCTTTGTAATTAATAATTATGACGTAATGGCAATAATACGTTTTAGAGCATATATGCATATAGGTAGGGATTCTTGAATACGAAATAATATATTTCTTAACGTTAACGAATTGTGTTTATTTCAAGAATATTTATGCTGACAGAATCAACGGAATCATTATAGAACAGATGGCGTGTCGAACATCATTAGTACCTGTCACGGATCTACGTATTATTTTCTTGACTTTTCTATTATGGAATTCATACTTGGTCATGATCCAGTTTACAGCGGTTTGCTGTGCTATAATGCATGTTTTCACCAATATGAGACATCACAGGGGACAGTCACGAGAGAGATATGAGTTTCAAATACATAGAGATATTGTCATATATGCGGTTAACTATTAGAATTAATATACAGGGTGTGGCGCGAAGAGTTTTGATTAGAAGTTTTTGGGGATGTAGTAATAGGCGAAATGTAAAATTTTATAATATTACACTATCGATAATGCTGATTTTAAATATAATATTTTCATGAATGATCTACTTCCGGTACATCGGAAGTACATACCAACTCGCTTATTTTAAATAGAACATGTTTTTTTTTATTTTATTTTTCAATTCTCTATCAAATTTTGAATAAATTTCATGTACCATGTCCTATACTAAAAATTAATAGTCTAAAAACCACATTATCTGTCAAGTGGCACTTCTTTAAGTAAAATTGGCTTGTCTGCGAATTTTTATGACAAGGATTACTTCTAAAAAAGGTAAGATAATTATGTATATGCCCTGTTCTACTTTTACATAAAAACACAAACAATAGAGTGTTATGGATGCATGTGTTACGTTAATTAAATTGTATTTGTTATTGTGTTACAGTTTGCTTGACATTTTGTTTAAATATTATGAACATTTAATATAAAAGTATCTTGTTGATCTAGCAGTATGTTGTTGATATAGTATTATTGTAGAATGTTAGTTAATAATCATTTTTCTTTATACTGCTTCCCAATAGTTCCTTATTTTCAGTTCTACAATTTGAAGATATTTCTAATATTTAAATAAAATTAAAAACCTCAATTTTTTATCTTTCAATTCTGCTTTAATTAACATATTCACTGCACTGAAATTTCCTCTTTGCCGAGTTCATAATTCTTATGCCAAATATCCCGTATAACTTAGGGACACATACTGGATGTTTTATCAAAAAATGTAAGCTTGTTTCATAAAAAACTGAAGTAGCGAATTCGTGACAGAGTTGGATTTCGGCTAATGATGTTTGCAATCTAAAGCTTATATTGAATAATCAACTATGATACTATCAATTTGTAAATGGACAATATTTTGAACGTCTGTTATGACTTCACTTATAATTGTTAATTCTTTTTTTGTAGTGTCCACTCAGTGTTCTGATATACCTCGCAGCCAACTAATTCTCAGATGGTTTTTATCATATTAGACAAAAAATTTATGATGCAATACATTACTACTTTGTAATTATAGATTATAGAATGGAATAATTTGATAAATAATAGGAGTAATAAATAAAAAAAAAGCACAGGTTTTCATTAAAAAGGAAATATTGGCGAGTAAAGTAGCATCTCCTACTAAAATATGCTAATTATATAAAAGTGTTACAGATATTCTCGCATTTTTACGAAATAAAATCTGTTGTCGAGGTGTAATACATACATGATGTTATCTTGAGAAATATAAGTAAGAAGAATTGTATAAAATACACACATGCATAACTTATTTAAATATAAGTCGAAAATAAAACGCTAAACAGTAATTAATTTTAGTGAGTTTTGTGTGATATTATATGATTATCTGTAAAATATCAAAGAGTTTCTATTTTGTAAAAAATTGAGTTGTCATGTTTTACTTTTGGCATCACATAAATTTGGCACTGAAATAAGTTATTAACCTCAGACAAGTAATTTATGTTTAGCTAAATTTAAAATACCTATTTTATGTTTTTACTTTCCTATTGACTGTGAACGTGTTTTAGTAAAATTTTGGAACAAGTTCTAGTTTACGATAGCAACTACGTTTTTATGTTAGGAAACTTTTAATTCAGTTAAGAGATCAGTATACAGGGTCTTTCACGAAACCCATTAGTTAGAAAGTTTACGGAAAACAAATCCAACATTTACGTAGCCTTAGATTGAAATAATTCAAAGAAACTCGCATGAAAAATAGAATAAAATAACTATTTAGCGGTCGTTGTGTCATACAATTCATTTACTAGTTCTAATTTTAATTGTGACAAAACGTTTAAAGCATATTTATCTATTTTATTCGTTTTATTTACCTATCTTGGAGAAGCAGATCTATTATCACTTTTAATAAAAAAGAGTAAATGTGATTTTATTGAAAGCGTATGACCCGTATCGAATTATTCTCAGACCAATAGCGTCTAAACGTCTAAACAAGATAACTATTTAAATTTTCCAAAATAATAGATTCATTGGTTATAAAGCAAGCATTTATCAGATTCTTAGTTATATGTATATTGCACGATTATCTATGTTCATGTTGAGGTAGATCAGGCTACTTACACCTTTACACCACGGTGCGACTGGAATTTTTCCTAAATTTATAATAAGATGTCGCCTTGTTGTGCAACCTGTAGACTCAGTATAATGGACTCACTATTAAAATACTTATTAGCAGTGGCAGTGTTCAGTTAGTACATTGGTAAGTTACCGGTAGATACCGGTGAGTGAAAAAACATGCTGAATGCCTTCGGTTACTTACCAGTTAGTTCCACCGGTCGCTACCGAAAAGCTGACTGAACACGGCCAATGTTATCATGTAGACTTTATAATGTTTAACGTATTACCGTACTGTCTGAACGTGAATATGTAGGTATTTTCTGCCTGAATTTAAGGTGAAACGAATATTCAACTAGAGAAAAATAATGTTACTTAATTCAGCAGATTAAAGTTGCCGAAGGAATAGGTGAGAGTAAAGAAGAGAGTCAAGTCATATTTGTTACATCTAGTACATGTATTTACTAATATGTTCTATTAAATACAATGTTATTATTAATGTTATTAAGCGATCTATATTTTTAAAATCTCAATTAGCTTGGTAGAATGCCTTTTCTGTTCGTGTCAAATCAGTGTCATTGTATACATGTACGTTGTCGCTAAAATATCAAAGCCATCAGTGCATATTACCTAAATAATCTCTATATTACCTAAACAGACTCGCTAAAGTGAGAAACTTTCCATAAAATGACAATATTACGGATATTGTTTAATTAATGCTTACATTAACTAGTCATTGTTTGATAAGCTGCGAAAAATTTGAACTAGCTGATCATTGTATTTTGAATATTATTTCTATACATTAGAGTGTATTTAATAATCAATACCACGTAGATGAGTATACTTCGTATTATGAAATATAAATTTCTTTTTCAGCGTACGTTTATGCTTGGAAATGTATATAAATATTTATAATAAAAATAATTCCAAAGTTCTATATTTAAAACATTACCATTACTTTATTACACCGATTCTATAGGTACTGTAACAGTAGCTAAAAGATATATCAAGTCATTGGAAATTCCAGTGGTATACTAAAATAAAGAACAGTCGTTTCTTAAAGTTGAGGTTATAAACAGATTGTATTGCTATTGTCTATTTCTAGAATTTATTATACTAACAAAATGTATTCTTAAAAATAAGATTCTTCTCTAACCCTATTGCAGGAGTGGAGCTTTTAACAATTTAAAACCAAATTGGCTTTGTAAGTTCACGCCTGGCAGTACACAAAATCGTGTTATCGAGTTAGTTAATTTTTTGCTCACGACAATACTAGCGACTAATACTTTACAGGGTAATATAAAAGATAAATTCAACGCAAGCCCAAGCCCAGATAAAAATGTTCTTAAATTTCTGGGAAATTTTGTTAACAAAAACTGAAAGGCTGCAAGGTCAAGTTGGCTAACAACTTAAACCTTATATAAAGTTTAAATTTCTCCTCATGTATCAAGACTACTTAACAAAATGTGTAGTTTGAGGATCTCTTACGTAAATGGAAGCGGAGGAAGTAATCTATAAATACATATACTTGAAATGTTTTCTTCTGTTGAGAGAGCCGTATGTATTACAATTTAATATCGGGCGTAAATTTTGTAATGAAATCTCGGACATCTTAAACGGAATATGTTCAGAATGTAACGTGATCCATGGTAAACCTACACACAGTTAAAACCAGGAAAACGTTGAACGGGCCACTCGAGAGATTGAGAATATACTCACCACTGGGTGGCTGATAATAAGATCGAAAAGTGGAGCAAGGGTGTAAGTTTCGTATAACTTATGAAGAAGTGTCCTTAGCATTCCGGTATTAAAAATCCTTACGAAACCAAGTTCGCTTATCCCTGCAAATATGGAGTTTCGTTGTCATTTATGCCGCAAAACATTCTTTAAACTATGATTAATAAAGAGATCTAGAAAAATTACACGACTACCCGCATTAGATTCACTAGAATTTTATAATAACTTAGAAATTTAACTAAAAGAAAACAGTAAATGAATAGACTTATTTCGAAATAATTATAGGTTATTTCTAAAGCCATATAAAACAAATGTAGTAACTAAATGTCAACTAACAGTTCTAATTAAAAATAGTTATTTACGAACCAAGTGCGTGAAATCATATTTCGCGAATGAGTGACCAGTTTAAAGCGCGAGCCGTAGGCGAGCGCTTTAAACTTTATGGACACGAATTCGCGAAATGTTTCACGCACGAAGTTTGTAGAATATTTTTTGTACGAGAACTATAATAATAATACATATTGTTAAATACGTTATCGTTTATGACACACTACTAATGTCTTAATATTAATTAAAAAAATTTGAGTTGGCAGTATTGATTATTTGAAGTGACATTTAATTTAAAATTATCAAATTCAAAATGGTAATTTATATAATATTTGTTGCTGTTCTGGCATTGAATTACATACCTTCCAAATACAACAATTTCTATTTCATTTCCTTTTATTTTCATAGAAAAACAACGAACTGGGTAGCATATTATTAAGGTTAGGGATTTATGATTTTAAAATGTCACTAAATTAATCAAGTTCCAGGAAGTACCAACTTCACTTTTACGCGTTTAAAGTGACTTTTTACGTACGCAAATCGAATCGTGAAATGACAGGTTTTGATAAGCGAGTACAAAAAAACATTTTTTGAAATAATTTTGTCTTGACACTTTCTAATATTTACTCTATACAGGGTCTTTCACGAAACCTGTTAGTTAGAAAGCTTACGGAAGCTACTCTTAGTACAATTCTGAAATTTTGACAGTTGCATTTGTGGTATAGGTTCTACTGTTTTAAAATATTTTCAACGAAATCTGACTTCCTGTTATACCGGAAGTAAATAGTTTGTTATTTTAAATCGAATGGTATAATTTTTTTCAATGCAATCGATTCTACGCATTATTTACAAATATTTTGTATTAGGGTTCCCTATCTGCACGTAATGAATTTCTTATAAAAAGCAATTTACGCAATACAATAGGAAAATCCGTTGGAGTGAAATAAAAAGGACATGGTGGTAAAAGGAGTTAAATAGCTTTGTATCTATTTTAGTAGAATCATATTAATAATTAAAGAGAAGAACAACAACCTTGAACTGCAAATTAGTATGCAGTCCTGTCGTATATAAATATGCCACAATCGGTGAAGTCACTTCCGTCCAATGGTGAATATAGTGCGTACATTTTTTCTTATAATTTAAATTAAATGCAAAATTGCATGCGTAAGTTGCTGGTATGTGTAGCGATTCCGCCAAGTGTAATCGCGACCCTTAGAATTATGTAATGAATGGAGAGTGTTTAATAAATTCTGAATATCTAACTCCTATAAGTTCATTATGCAGAAATAACAACGAAATTTATAACACATGCGTTTAAGTTTCTAAATATCCTTACATACACTCGACACGATTTAGTTTTCGAACGGTTTTATAAACCGTGCATAAACCGACAGTGTGCTGTCTTTGTCAGTCCATCCCCTCCACATTTAACGTGATCGTTTTTTCGATAATTGTAGTGTTACATTACGGAAAATATGATATATCCTTATCGAAGAAACGGTCACGTTAAATGTGGATGGGGGGTGGACTGACAAAGATAGCATACTGTCGCTTAGTGTGTCGAGACTACACTCGACACGACTTAGTTTTCGAATGATTTTACTAAGGCCAGGGCGCTTGTTGCAAACTGAGGGTGTTGCCTTTTGCTCATATTTTATTATAGTAATGTATCTATTTGGTATTTATGTCTACTACATGTAGTTTCATTATAAGCATTAAACGTATTATTATTATTATATGCAAGCATATACTTTCACGTAAGTTTTCAAATGACGTTGTTTTCAAAATAATAATTTTTGTTTGTTTTTATAATTGTTTTTCTTCATGGAGCACTACGAAGAGATCAAAGCTGGTATACATACTTTCTACTTTGAAATATGAAATAATACACAAAGTTGAATTTATTATTTTATTTTTTATACATGTTATTTTATTTGTTGCAGTATATTGGTGCAGTACACTGAAAATATATTTACATGTTGTGTTTAGATTAATTCATTATACGTAATAATTAATAAGTGTAAGTATATACATATGTATGATGCTAAGGGTATGTTGTAAATATCGAATTAATTGTGAGTAACCTATCATATTGGTTAAAACTAAAGACGTATTCTACTGGCGCGTCGCGTCGGTCCAAAGTCCTGGTAGGCCTTCGCTCTATCTGATCGCCAATAAAATACGCTGTTCTACATATAACATATCTTTTCTTATGCTATAATAATTTTATAACAAAATTATAGCAATTTACAGAGATATGCAGATATAAGTTTTCTCTATTTACATCACCATCTTGATAACAACAAAGATAACTGTTACCTACTTATTAACAATACTTTAAGATTTCAATTATTTTATTGGTTTATTAGTTTCTTTTCGTTTTTTCGATAATAAACGTTTTATATTGCCTTTAGTAATGTAAGTTACTAAATTAGTAGGTAAAGAATTCTTTGGAGGTATTACTATTAAACGATTGTTACCTAAATGCAAATATCTTAAATTTTTTAAGGGCGTGAAAACAGTGGGTTTAAGTTTGACTATCATATTACTATCCAAAAATAGAGCCCTAATCGATGGTAATTCGGTAAAAGCAATTGGAGGAACCCTTTTAATGTTATTGTTACTAAGATAAAGATTAATTAGTGATTGTGATGAGAGGAAAGGTGATTTTCTTGGTAACATAATGTTATTGTGAGATAGGAGAAGTGTTTGAAAATTTTTATTATGTATGAAAGTATTTTTGTGTATCTTTCGAATCTTGTTTTTAGAAACGTCCAAAATTTCCAAATTAGGTAACATTTTAATTGTGTGGTATGGTATGTTTGTTAATAACATATTGTCGGCAAACACGGAAGTAACATTGTGTAATCTATCGACAAACGTATACCAGGAGCTATTCCCCATACTTTTCATGTTGGCACAGTGCACATGGTTTAGAGGCCAGATGGGACGCTTAGGTTGTAGAATAGCTGTGTTTTTTTCGTGACACGGCTCACCAGCAATAAAACCAGCGCAAGCAATAGTAGCTAATGATGACCTTAAATAATAAAAAAAAAACAATAAGCATTTGTTCTTCTTATAAAGAAAAAATATAAAAAACAATAGTAGCACGAATTTTAGGATAATTTATTTATTGAATAATATTTAGATTCGACAGTATGCTACTCAACACACAACAGGTTTAAAAAACGTAACTTGATGGTCGTTGATTCATATGCATAGGTCGATTTATGCCTACGTTCTGCAGCAAACCTATTTTTTTTAACTAATTACAATGTTTTTCATATTTATGGTTATTTTTATATCCATATTTTTATGAAATAAACACTCTGTATCTTAAAAAGTGGTAAATAAATTAAAGAATTTGTGTCAAATTAATTACAACGGAGGCCATCAACAAAATCACTATACAATAAAGAAAATTTACGATTTTTTAAGTATTTTCAAACGGACTCCATACACTTTATTATCCCAAAAGCTGGGATTTTTACTGGGCTTTCGTTTTTTAGGCATTCTGGATATCTAAATTCATTTATTTTGGAGCTAAATATTTGTAATTTTAAAGTGGAACCTTATCAAAAAAATATTGCAAACATTATTTTTAAGAAAATCTTAATATGCTGCGTTTGTAACCTGCTTTTTAAAATCTAAGGATTAGTTGTTCAGTAGTTACCGTAATTATGCCTATTCATTGTTCTATTCCCGTGAAAAGTACCTACCCAACCCATTTCTAGGTCTATTCAGTACGAATAGATCTCCATAAGATTTTTCGATTTCCATTACTACAATATTGGCTTTTATTATTTTAAATATATGGAGGTAACTATGGGTTGATGGCCGCAGTGGTTAGGCGGCTGACTATCGTTGTGGGAGAACGATAGATGCCGGGGTTAAATTCTCTGGAGGGGAGAGTTTAATCCCGGATAGACTTGCCATTCGCTGTTGGGAGCAAAGTGATTAACAGCGCGGCATCATAAAAGGCGATATGATGCTGTCACAAAGCCATTGAACACAACTTACACACACAAACTACACCGCGAGAGTTGCAGTGATAGCCAGACAAGCTTACGGAGTCACTGCAACTAAGCACCCACCACATAAAAAAAATACTCACAATACAGTAGCACTAACTAGATAACTATGGTATTTTGCGTTTATATATTAATGACAAGTGTTATACAGCAAGCAATTTATGCAGTAGTGTATGTAAAGTGCGGGCTACATGAGCCACATACAGTTATCATATGTAGTATAAATAAATCTGAGTTACGTGCCGCAGAATGTAGGGACTAGAAACGATGCAGCACTCCATCTACACAACGGCGGCACATTACTGTCTGTTCTATACACGTAGCATGTATGAAAGTACACTACTTTCTGCTGATTCTAACCACAACCTCGATAGTAGCGACCGCCGTTTGAGACTTCTATATATCTACTACAGTAACAGAACTATGTATGTGACATTCGCTGGCCCAGTTCATATGGTATAAAAATTATACCGGGCGACCATTTCCCAGGATGAATGGTTTATAGTACAGTTTCTGGAAAAAATAATCACTTAATAAAGTAGCAATTGAAAACAAGTGGAAATTATTTAAGAATTCTCTCCACTTCTCCGAGAAAAATGTCACCGTCCCGTTGGAGATTTGAATATCCACTCTCACACTGATTAGCCATCTAACCACCACTACCGTAACATTAACATTTTAAAAAGTTGTGAAGAACTTCAAAAACTATAGGGAAGTTGAGCACAGTAGATAAGCTGTATAGAAGAATAGTAATATAAGATACGAGTTCGGCTGGAAAAAGCAATAACCAATTTAGAATAAAGAAGTGCCGATGCAAATTAGAGCTCGAACCTTTGGAGAATAAAGAATTGCATATGTGTTATAAGCCTGGAGCTAGCTTGTGACAAAGTAAAATAAACAGATTTGGAAATCGTTATAGAAACGAGGAGTGAACGTGTTTTATAAATTATAAACTACATTTTTATGAACTATTATTATGCTACTGTTTTACAATTGTACCGGTTCCAGAAATACCATACGCCGACGATTTAGCAATAATAATAAAATATGGATGTAAATGTAAGTATACACATCAAGATTTTATAACAAACACAGCTACTGTGTTCCAACTATCCATTCGTACCTTTTAAAAACGACATATGAGCAGTTTTGAGCTAAAAGTTGAGTAAAATCTACATTATTAAATGAGAATGCAATTGGATTACCCAAAATTCCTTTTGTTTATTTGTAATAAAGTTGTGAATTTTTGTTTTTATTATTTATTCTGTTGAAGACTTTTGCAGTTAAGTGTAGCCCGGTGACTTTCATAATATTAACATGGAAGTATCTTGAATTGTAGATGTGTTGCTCTCGCTTTTCCCCCACTTGCCTAACTGCCCTTTTCAACAACTCCAACATTATTTAAATCTCACAAATTCATTCCCTCCTCCAAACCCACCTAACCCATATCAACGATGTCATTAAATGGAGAAACAAAAACTCGACGGAAGAAGCCCGCCAAAAAATGGAGGGCAATGGGGTTTATGGATCTTAGCCCAACCTTGGAGAAAGAAGCAAGACCTGAGGAGGGGACAGATTCCACTTCGTATGATACAATAACAAGAATGTCTACACTGAAACTGCTTTGTCTTTACCTTCAGGCTTTGAGCCACATTAATTGCGCTACAAGCTCTCGAGGACCAAAACCATCTCTAACCCATAATATTTACAGCTGCACTTTTGCATTATGTATATCTGGCTGGACGTATATTGCCATACTTTATATAACTAGTAACTTTAGTAAATTGGTATTGTTAGCTCCTTCTGTTGTCTAATTTATTTGTAAATATATCGACACATACTATCTTAATCGATGTTAGTTTATGTTACCCATGCTAATGAACGAGGCAATATCAAAAATTTCCAGCGTACTGTGGTTACGTTAAACGCGAAAGTTGGGTGGTGCTTCATAAACCTCAGCCCTGTCTCCCCTATTAGTCGATAGGCCCACTTGACGTAAGGTAGAATATATTAATGTAGTTATATGTTACCGGCAATCTGTATAATCCGGTGTTCTATACAATACCTAGGCAATGTATAGAATACTTAACCGTTTAGGTAATATATGAAATATAATTTTTTACTTTACTACTAAATTTTACACTTTGCCTAGGTATTCTATAAAATATCGAATGCGAAGCTGCCAACGTAAAAGAGGAAAGCAGGGAAGGAGGAGACGTGTGGACAGGCAATGGTGCTAAAGTTATGTATTTGCAGTTTATGAGTAAAAAACACTTTAGCTACACTGTGATACTAAAAAAAGTTCATGCCTTAAAAGTAAGGTTTTATGCGCTTCAAAATGTCACAATAGTTCCTCATGTAAGAATAAATAAATATTTTTTTTTACTTACTCAAACCAGTGTTTTTACAGAATTGTTTTGTTTTCTAAGTTTTTAATACTTATTCCTTTATTACGTATGAAAAAATTACAGTATATTAATTAACCCAGAAGAATTTTAAATTTAATGTAATTTATTTATAGGTGGGTAGGTACCTACTTACATAACCTTGATAGATACAGGCCAAAATCTATTTATTTTACACATTGCCGATGGACCAATAGGTACTCTATATAATCCCTAGGAATTGTATACATTACCTAGGTAAAGTATGTATGTATATACATATGTATGTAAGGGACAATAATATTCATATTTCATACATTGCCCAGACGCTCCAGGTATTCTATACATTACGCATTGTATAGAATACCTGAATTATACAGATTGCAGGTAACAATTGTATATAAATATATAAATCAAGAAAAATTTTTGAAACTGTTTAATTGGCGCTGTATGATACTAATTGCTAGATATAATAAAAAAATGCGTTGTGTGTTGATAGCCTTGCAACAATAAAAATAATTTGTGAGCGATTTTAGGTTGTGCAATATTTTTATATTGGAATTTTGTCATTACATTTTAAAAGCTTGTACTAGAGAAGCGTATAAATGTACGAGCATTTGTCTAAATGAAAACAAAATTCGATTTATTGTGAGTTCGAATATTTACTATCGAAACTTTTCTTAAATTTCACATTTTTATTCTCGATATAAGTTAACAAAACATTGTTGTTGTATTTCCTGATTACTTAAACTGTATTTTGTTCCGTCAAATTTATGTAATTTAATATTAATATTGTAATATCGAGATCAGTAAAAACATGGGTTTCATATACATCACTACTTAACTATGAATACATATTTGCTATTGTTGTGTCAATTAATATTTAGATTAACGGTGTGAATATAAGTTCTGGTTTTAAATTTACACTTAGTTGACCTATATATTATAGAACAGATACCTATGTACTATAAAAGGAAAATAATTCGGGTACAAATAAGGATTCTCTTTTCGAAAACTGTGTTTACAATAAATTATGATATAAACTCATTTGCTTAAAATATACGTAATGAATTAATAAATACAGATTTTTGTTTTGATATTATTTAATAAATCTTATTAACATCAATCTTTTACGAAATGAAAACATTGATATTGTCCAACGTTGTTTACTGAACTCTACAACTATTTATAAAACCAACGTATATTTAGAACGTAATTGACCTACCTTTATTTAAATAACACGTTTATAAATATACTTACATCAAAATAAAATATTTCATGTTGTTTTCCTTTCTACCGTTGCACAAATAATATAAGAGGAGCACATTTAACGACGGCACGTCATTTGACAATTGACTGAATAGTAGGAAATGTTTTGGCTACCTTACAAGCAAGTTGAGTTTAGAGAGAAAAATTCTTACATCATTGGTTTAATAATAAATCAATGTACGTTTTCAGTTTTCACGTTCATCTTACGCATAGAGCCAATGGTTTCCAAGTCGACTTTGAATTACTTTCACTTTATTTTTAATATAATTTTATTGATTATTATATAAATGCTTTACTTATATGTTAATTGGGTATAATTTTCCTATCACAAACACAGTGTCAGTTTATTATTAGCTCAGTTTTAGACCTACATATTCAACAAATCCAGGTTGAAACACAGTTGGTTTCCTAATTTTAGGTATTTTCATTAAATTGTTGGAAACATTAGTATCCAGATGAAAATTGGTTTGTTTTTTTATTGAAATTGAGTTAATTTATATTGTTAAAAAAGATGGGGTCGGACGTGTAATTAATATTTCTCTACTAATGGTAATGCTTCTAGATAAATATAGTTAGTATATAGCTCCAAAGCCTGTTAGCACTATAAAGATAGAGTAGTACAATAGGTTTAAAAAATTAAAATTAAAATAATATATTATAAACATTGATTTTAATAACTGGTTTCGGAGACAACTAATGAATTTACGCTTGAAATTGTAAGTAGGGATGTCAAAAGAATCAGATTCATAATAAGCTAACAACATTGAAACATAGAATAAGTAAAATGATAAAAATTTGTAGTCGTACCGAAAATTAAATTACCGAAAACAGTAAACATTAAAATTACTTTACTATATCTGCAATGAATGGGCGTAAATATAGAATCTATAAACGCAAGCTTAAAAAAAACTATAGAAGTGCCAAATATTAATCGTATACTTTAGAAATGTTATGCGTTGTAAATAAACAAGAGATATGAAATAATATGGAGATAAAAAAAACAGTAGAAATTGAAAAGCTCAAAATAAAATAATATATTAAACATTATGCAATTGAAATTATAAATAAATTTCAAGCGAACTGTAAAATGTTAAATTTATAAGATATTTGAAGAGTTTTCAAGATGAAATGATATATCACCATATTAAATTTGTGGTGTACCACAGATAGATGTAGATTGTAAGAAACTTTAAAAACTTAAATTAAAACTTAATTATGAAAACGTCGAGAAATGCCAATATGAAAACCAAAAAAATGCCTGTAATAGGCGCTCATGGTATACTGTTGGAATTCACCCTGCGGACGAATGCGCAGCCGTGCAAAATTTACCTTTGTAATATTTTGTAACTGATAATGTAACTTGAAAACTATAACACTTTAGAATAGTCCTCTCCTAGACTGTATCTGTAGAACATTTCATACCTTATCGAAGAAATCCTATAGAAACCCTGTTGAATGAATCTATTATCAAAATCACCTAGCAGTAACTGTTACGCTCTTTTGCAAAATAGTTATGTCCTATAACTATTATAACAGTTCTCAGCTAAAACATAGGGAATACAAAACTAGTAGTTACTTCTTGTTATTTATCAGTCATTATAAATGCTAAGGAAAGGATAAACAAAAAAAAACTGAAAGCACTCAAAGCCAGACCAAGACGTTTTGGGTTGTTAATGCTCGTGCCACTTTGCTTTTCTATTCCTATATCAAGCTTCAAACTTTGGTTTTGTCGTTCACACACTTAACTCGTGAACTATTTCAGCAATGGCGTTTTTTTCTTTTCCCGTCTACAGCGCATTTGTTATTGCAATAAAATACATGAAAGTGAGTGAGTAGTCATTTATTTCAAGTTCTTTTTTGCTCTACATCTATACCGAAGTGTGATTCATCAATATACATATGTATATTTTCCTAAATACCTTACATTTTACATGGCTACCGTAAAAGGATTTTCAAAAATATTCAAATGAATTTAGGATTTACTTACAAAAAAATAACAATATATGCTGCCCATCCCTACACAGGATGTTATAATATATATCTACAAACTTGAGCAGGTGTTTCTGCAACTGAAAAAATTTAGAGAAATTCCTATAAACATATCTCAGAATATGTGTTAGTACATGTATTATATACTGAGGTATCAATCAAATAATACTATCGTGATTACAAAATTGCCTACAGAGTGGTATTTTTGCGGTGTTATAACCCTATTAACACACCCAATTTTGTATTGATGTGGCACTGGTCAAAATTAATGATCTTAGTTATTTTTTTATATTTGTATCTCTTCTGCTTTTTTTAAGTTTTGTTCGCCTACAATTTGGTAAAGTAGAATGATTATCACAGCTTAACTTTTAACGAGTCTATGAAAATACCACTCTGTAGTAATTTTAAAAAAATGGTAAGGTCATTTTGTTGACACGCATTTTAATATGTAATATGTATGTATCACATATAAAAAAATTAGCCTTTAAAGAAGCCTAAAATAAATGCAAAGCAGCACAACAAAATGAAAATTTTGACACTATGTATTTTAGAAACGAGAAGTTTTCGGATATATATTTAAAAGAAAGTTAAAAGCCAAAATTTGTTGGTGTAATATTAAAATACTCTGTATAGAATCTAAATTATATTATTTAAAAGTAAATCAACAAAATATGTTATCAGCTTCTTTTTTTTTTTTTGTTTTTTGTTAGATCTGCAAAGTTATCTATTTTGATGTAGTCTTCAGGCGTTCACGGCCGCTGTTGATGGCTGCTCTTCGGTTCTCGGGTTCTCTGCCGTGTAGAAAGGTTGTGGTACTTGACGTTTCGATCATCTTCTCGTGATCTTCTTCAAAAGTGAAGTGACTGGTTGGTCGAGGATTGGGTTTATATATAGCCGTGCGTTGCTTGAGGCGTGACCGTTCTGGTCTGTTGAAGCGTGTCGGTAGTTCCTCGTTGCGGTTGGAAGAATCCTTTCCAAATACTGGGTAGCTGTAGCCCGTCTTCTCTGTTGATGTTGGCATATGGCCATACAACAAAGGTGTCGTCGACGTATCGACCGAAAGTTTCTGGAACACCTCAACACACAGCGGAAAAAATGCAATTTACTATGGAACTGGAGAAGGATGGCATCCTACCTTTCTTAGACGTGCTTTTAAAGAGGAAGGAAGATCAAATTTTGGGACACCAGGTGTACCGTAAACCGACCAACACAAACCGCTACCTCAACGCAAACTCTCACCATCACCCAGCACAGAAACGCGGTATCCTGAACACACTAGTACACAGAGCCAAGACGATATCAGATAAAGAACACCTTGAAGCTGAACTCCAACATCTAAAGAACACACTACAACAAAACAACTACAGACTCAAGGACATCACGGCAACCATCAACAAGCAACCCCAACATAAAGAGGAACCAACGAACACCATTGGAACGACCTGCCTGCCATACATAAAGGATGTACGGACAAAATTGGAAGAAAACTACGCAAACACAAGATCAAAGTAATTTTCAACGCTCCTGAGAAACTATCCACCAAACTACCTTCGCCTAAAGATCCTACACCTCCACTCCAAAATCCAGGAGTATACGAGATTCCCTGCACTTGTGGAAAAGTGTACATCGGACAAACAGGCAGAAACATCAGCACCAGATTAAAAGAACATATACGAGATACTCAAATCAGCAATAGCAGAACACTCTACAAACACCAAACACAGAATCAATTTCGACAAATGCAGGAAACTAGCAACGGAACCATATTACTGGAGAAGAGTCTACAAAGAAACCATCGAAATACAGAAGAATCCGAACAACATCAACAGAGAAGACGGGCTACAGCTACCCAGTATTTGGAAAGGATTCTTCCAACCGCAACGAGGAACTACCGACACGCTTCAACAGACCAGAACGGTCACGCCTCAAGCAACGCACGGCTATATATGTATAAACCCGATCCTCGACCAACCAGTCCCTTCACTTCTGAAGAAGATCACCACAAGATGATCGAAACGTCAAGTACCACAACCTTTCTACACGGCAGAGAACCCGAGAACCGAAGAGCAGTTATCTATTTTGTATTAAATTTTCTAATTTATATTTTAAATTTTATTACATTACAATAATTTTAATTTTTTATTAATGTCAGCATAATCCATAATGAATATCGCTACATATCCTAAGCCACCTGATTTTCTGGACTACATTATTTTGGACAAAGACAAAGGAATTATATTGGATTGCAACATAATATTTCATTCTATGTCACTTACATAATAAGAGAAAAGATTTTAAGTACAATATTTTACTTTAATTTCCTTTTTACATCGTAAGAGAACGGAAATATAGTTATTCTATTTCATGTATTGAATTGATTGTCTAGGTAAAAGGATTACATAATGATAGGGAAGTCTCATATAAAACTGAAAAACTGTTTTGGACAGATATTGCACTGTTGTTGATATTCAGCCCCTAAATTTACTTCGTGAAAAAATACTGCATATTTTTAAATAATTTAAATACAATCAAAATTTTATATTTTTTCTCCTTTTTCTCGCAATCCAAGAATATTTAATAATAAAAAAATAGATTTACATTTTAATATCTAGTTTTTTCCGAATACTACGTTTTTAATAATTATTGTCGAACAGCGTCCTCTACTTTACCTAAGCATCCCCTTAAGACCACTTATAATTCTTAAGCCAGACCGAAGTTATAAATTATAAACACGCAGATTGTCTGTTGAGCGATAGGCTTTCACATTGCTCTTTGATTTGTAAGTAGCGACCACATATTTTTCGTAGTTTAAAGAATTTACGATTTCGAAACTGTGGATTTTGGATAAGAAGAATTTCATTTTTTATTTAGTAGTATATATTTAACTCTTCACCACAGATAAGCTGATTTTGTGCTCCTAAACATTAGTTCCCGTAATATACATACGTAATGACGTATAAACCACGCTAGAGGCGAAAACCTTCTGGTCAGAATGTTGTGAATACTTTTTTGTACTTGTTTGTTTTCGTTTATTTTTGTATTCCTCTAATATTGTATTCCTTTATTGTATTCCTCTAATATTTAAGCTATTTCTTTTTGTAAGCAACATTTTGTATTCTACTATACAACCAGGATAAAGGAATGTAAGTGGCCTTATTTCAATGGCCAACGATTGTAGTTAATATAAAGTTGTATATGAAAAGTACCCACACTTCTTTCTGATAAAACTTACTAATTAGTGTAATGGCATTAATTATTAAGAATAATTAGAAAAAAGTCCAACATACCCTTTGACATACTAAGACTGAATAGACAAGATCTAATTTCTATCATCTATAAACTATAATCATAGAAGTAGTCAAGTTTATTATTATCTTTCTATTTAGTACCAATTCTAGTACTTTATATGACCGAACTACTGATCTTAACTTTATACACCCCTAGCATCCTATATACTAACTTAAGCGATCCAAAATCTTAGGATTATAAATTAAGTCGATGTTTATCCATTGAGTATTGTGTGTTTAATGAACATTTTTGTTATTAATACTTTAATATTTGTAAATGCAAATATCATATTTTATTTTCAGTTGTAATAGTTATCACCGAAAGTACATACATATGTATGTTCTCTAGGTAGAGTAACGGAGTTAAAACTTTCCGATTGTGATATAGTGTTTTCAAATGGTGAAAGTTTGTTAAAAATAACTATTACCCTAAACATCTAAACGTTTGGGGAAAATGAACACACCTAGGTACTGCAGCAATAGAAGTATAACTAAAAGTGGCATATTTGCTGTCTCTGTACTGCAAAGTACAAGGTGTCGAGGCAATTGCGCTAGAGAACTACTCTCCATTGCCTTCTTAGTTGTATAAGGGAGATATTTTATTCCCAGTGTAGTTATGCGCTAAAACTACCGGCACATAGTTTAATAAGATATGACATCCGCGAGCAATTAGATAACAAAAAAATCTCAAAACTAGCATGTAGAAATACAGAGAGTATAGTTCATTCATTCACTCAAAACATTTTTCCTGTATATATCGGTGATATTTCCAATATTTCAAAACGGATTGTATCAGAAACTTTATTCTATAAATCATATCACATTTACATTTTTATAATAGCAGTAATTAATGACGACCCCAAAATATATTGCGAAAATTTATTACATCCTCTTCGTTTTACGAACAGGATTAAGTAACCTTTGCGGAAGGGATGAAACCTATTCTTGGTATAAGCAATAAAAACTTTATTGATTTTGGTATTAATTATGACGCTTAATGTGTTTTTGTTATATTGTCTAATACAGGAAGATAGTGGTTTGATGTATAAATAAAACGTAATATAGGTAATATGTATGATTTTCATAGCACATATAGTGCCTTCTTTTATGAAAATTTTAATAATGTTCTTAAATTAGGAGGCTGTAATGACTAATAATAATGAATATTTAAAATTCAGTGCGAAGTTATAACTTCTAATCATATTATTCTATGATTATAAGGTTTTTTAATTGATTTTTATTTAATCGATGATTATGGCCTAATTATTTGTATATTGGTTTTTATATGTTTTCGAACACTGTCAGGTAAACACATTTCATTCCTATCGCGGTAAGCAAAAAAAACTATACGGAAACGGCAAAGAATCTAGAAAAGGCTAGCTGTTAATGTTTGGAGTATTTTCTAACAATAACTATTGGTTCCAAGGAAATATCCGGCCTCAATTTGTTATATGAAAAAGTATTAAAACAATTGTTAAACATCAATAGTAAAACGTAAGTACGATTGAAACGCTTAGCAGGAATAATATCTAATCTAGCAATTAGACAATGAAATCTATAATTGAAAATAGCAACTTAATCCCACGACAATGATTTGGTTTTCGAAACAGACGCTTTATTTTGGATAACTCAAGTTCATAAAATTAAACACCAAGCAAGCTTTTGCATTGTTATACGTATGAAAGGTATTTTGAAGCAAAGCAAAATAGAATTTAGATTGAAAACAAATTCGAGCGGATGTGCTTCAAGGTATCCTTGTATATTTGTTAACCCAAAATATAAGTTGTTCTAGTAGTGTTTGGGAACGATACTAGAATTATCGCTTTTGATAGCAATAGAGGACAGGATAGTCACTATTCTCCAAACATAGTTATACATAGTTTATTATACTCTACGTATTATATGAGAAATTTGCAATCAAAATATGTACAGATATCAGCCACGTGACGTTATTATTTAAATTAGTTGATCATAATTTTTGTACTTCTGAATTATTTGGATAGAAGGTTCATGAAGTTGTGGACCCATCTTACGAAATTCATTCAAAGTGTAGTTTCGAATTAAAAATTAAAAAATCATTAAAAAATTAAATTTGCACGGTATATCTCTGAATTAGCATTGATCTTATCAGGATATTAAAAAAGTAATGGATCCATTCATTTCACATGCACGGGCTCATGTAATTGAAATCGAAGCAAAGTAGTCCCCAAAATTAGTGCTCATTTATGCTGCATAACTCTGAATTTGTGTTCATTTTGTTATCTAGATATTTAAAAAATTAATAAGGCCTTTCGTTTACGTGCTTGCAGACTCTTATTATCAAATCTAAATTCGGTATTCTCATAAGTCAGTGCTCAATTTGTGTTTATTTGTACTGCATAGCTTAGTATTTATGTTCAAGTAGTCCTAGTGATTATTGTTTTGTAAATTATATTGCAAGTGAGTTGCACAAGACCGGCTGTCCATATTTAGACACGGTTTAGATTGTAGCCAGCAACATAAAATACATAATCAACTGTCGAATATTCTGTTATGAGTTGTGGCTTAAGTTAAACAATAAAACCGTAGCCTCTAGTTACGAAATAAGAGAAATAATACATAAATATAATATAACATAGAAGCAGGTATGAAATATTCAATGAAAGACAACGTGATATAGAAAGTATCATCGTTGACCATCAGACCCGTTGCTAAGGTATGAATTTACTGCGCGCTGTGACAAAAAAAATGTCAATCTCTATCTAAGAGCAAATGTATATAATTGGATATTATGATTATTATGAGACTCACCTGCGCCTAAATTAATTATCATGCCCGTGCTTTGCCTTTAAGAACAAACCATTAATATACTTGCCGCTTGTTTGGCTCAAAAATGCGTACAAACGTAGAGAAGTGATTGATTTTTTTTTTGAAAATGACAGCTATTACTAACTAAACGCTATTTATTATAATTTCTAATTAATTTAATTAAAAAATGGCTTTTATCGAGTTTTTAAAAATAAAATAAAACGTCTCATTCCATTAGAAAAAACCCACCCTGATTATGCTCTTTGAATGACCTTGTATAATGTGAAATATTAAATTATTTCTCATATTAAAAAATTTTTCAACTTGGGGAAGTTATACTCATATCTGAATTTTTTAATAATAGAGTTAAATTCTCCTCATTTAAACTCCTTAAACTGTATTTCTGTTTACATTAAATCGAGTTCCAGTATATCACAAAAACGACTGTAAACTTTTTTTGCTAATACCTCGCCCGTAACATTATTAGTTTAAACTTATGCACAAAGCAGTTGGATTTTAGACGGGATGTGGCAAAGATACTTTCGATATTCATTTAATATAAATTGTAAAAGCGATAAAAATGAACATTTTTTAAATTAAATTAAAACTGTGTGAAAATTAGTGCAGTGTTACATCATAGCAAAGAGTGATCTAAGGTAGGTCAAATTATTATTTCTACAAAACATTTCTTTCAAGTGTTATATCCAAAAATGTTTAATTCGTTTTTACATTAAATAAACACTACAATATGTGGCTAAATGGATCCGTAATTCTAATTTTGAATTTAATCCGTGCAAATTATTTATATTGAGGTATAAGGTATGCCCTTCAAGCGTATTACATATTAAGTAATAAATATGTCTTCACTTTTATGGAATTTTCAAAAATAAAGTAAGACTGATTATTCCATTAAAAAATGTTTAATAATAGAGTTATATTTTGGTTATTTAAACTTGTTGAAACTGTATTTTTGATGTTTGCATTACATCGAGGGCCAGTATATCACAAAAACGATTTCAAACTTTTTTTGGTGATGCGTCACCTTATAACGTTGTTGGTGCAATGCAAAAAGCAGTTAGATTTTAGGTGCGATGTGGTTAAGATGATGGTGAAGGTGTAAGGGTGATAAAGTTAAAATTTGTTTTAATTAACGTAAAATAGCGTGAAAATTAATAGAGTGTTATATAATTATACCATAGTGTTATTTAAGTTGGTAAGTCAGATTAAAAGTTCGAAAAAGCAGAATATAAATTATTTGCTACAAAATAATTTAGAATTTCCATAGGCGTTGTGTCCTCACTTACCAGTGATGTAAAAGTATTTATTTCTTCGAACAGCTCTGCACCGTTGATGTCTTCCGTTAAATATATGTCTAAATCGAAACAGCTTTTTTAACTATTTCTTGATCAATATTTCTAATATCTAGTAAAAAATTAAAAACAATAGCGTGCTCTTTCATATGGTTAAATCGCTGTTCGATAGAATTTTTTGTGCAATCAAGAATAGCAAAATAAAAAAAAATATTTAAAATGATCTTTAGAGTTTGCGAATGGTTCATCTGTCGACTCATATACAAAAAAACGTTTTTTTCTTTTAATCCTGTTTGTAGAAACTGGTGGGAAATCGTGTCTCCATCAATTTCATTGCTAATAGTTTTTGCCTTTTCCATTAAAATATCCAAATTTTCATCTGGTCTCTGAGTGGAAACAAATTGTATCAAATTTTGTAAAGCGTTAAGACACTTTTTTATTGTTGTAGACGTGTTCTGAATGAGTTTACTGACAACGTTTATCTTTTCCAAAAGACAATGCCATATTGTATCGAATTTAAAAGATTTAATTTTTGTAGCCAAAAAATCAGCAGTGTGTCTTATATTAGTATCCCTGGACTGATCTGTAGATTATTGCATTAGATCAAATACTTCGGGTAATTGGAAAAAGAGAGGTCTGATAGCTTTTATTCTACTTTCTCAACGAGTTCCTGATACAGGTTAAACATTAAGAGAACTTATCTTTTAATTCCTGATTTATTTCCACTTAGAGGTCATAAATAAATTGGTATTTAATTATTTATTGTTTTATTGACCTCTAAGTGGAAATAAATCAGGAATTAAAAGATAAGTACATAAAGGTCAAAAAATACATATCTTAATTAAGAGAACTGACATTTGATTTTTGTATATTCTATCTATACAGAGATGACGAAAAAAAAAATTCCTTCATTGACTGATTTTGCAGCATAGTTTACTACTAAAGTATGTATGAGTAGCACAAGGAACGAACGTAGCTCTATATAAGATTAACGGGAATGATACGGTTCTGTACCCCAGCATTTGCGTCACGCATATTAGAGCCATTCTCGTATCCTTGGCCACGCATATCCTTAATATTTAAATTAAATTTAGGTAGGATAGTATCAGTCAAATACTCGAAAATTCCTTCACCTGTTGTCGTTGTCGAAGGGAAAAATCCTAAAAACCTTTCTCTTATATTTGCCACACCTTTTAAGCAATCAAGGAACCTTACAGTAAAAGTTAACTGCTTTGTATGCTTTCGATTAGGAGTACTACCCATAGTAATTGAACAATATTTAGCATTCTCAAGTTCATTTCTTATATTTTTTGTAACAGCATCACCCAGGAGATTAATAATTTCATTTTGAAAATCAGGGCTAATGTAATGAGGCATGTGTGTTTTCAGTTCAAGAGATTTCTTTACATTTGTTAAGTGTTCTCTCATTACCGGATCAAACTGACCAATCGTGCTTTCAGAAAATTACCGTTATTGTATTCATATAACTTGCTAGAATAGACCCGAAACGCTAAACATTGTCTCGCCAACCACTGAACATTAATTGTCTTTCAATAATCGCATGCCATCGTTTTTTTCTAAATTAAATAATTTCTGCTGTTCCGAGTCAGCTGTCAAATTTAATTTTAAACGGGGGCGCAAATCAAACCAATTTGCATAAGATTTTAAATGAGAAGTAGATGTTTCATGACGTTTTAAATTAATTGAAGAATGGATCCAATCACTGTATCCATTTTTACTAATAAGAGCTAGGTATATCTTCTATTTATCTCTATCTATTCTTTTTTCCTTAACTGCATATCTGAAATATGTATTAAATATAAATATTAATTTTTAAGTACCCATATGATTTTATTTAGACTGTCTTCTCGGTGTATGCAAATCCATTGATTGATAAATGACCTACAAGATTTACTTATATTTGTCAAAGCAAATTTTATGGCATATATTAACACAATATTATTATATGTTGTTATATTTACTACAATATATCGGAACATAAAGCAGATATCAAAGTGTAACTAATGAGAGACACTTACCAAGATAAAGATACATATAGTCGAGTATAGGTATAGTTCGTATGTCCCTTGTGTGAATGTGAAACGTGGAAACTATAAAGCAGTAAGCATATTCTAAATCACAAGCTTTTATTTATGGCATGAATGGCTTTAATTAAAGTTTACAGCTATTCATAGTTTATATAGCCGATAAGTGTAATCCCTTGTATTTGTGGTTGATGATCAAGTTTACGACTCGTCTCTTAACAGTTACAGCAACCATAAACTCTCTTCTTGAGCGGAAAGCTCGTTTACGTTTACTTGCTTCGACATTACGCATTATGAGATACTGCCGACAATTTGTGACATGTAGGGAAATATCTGTTAATTGGTAGTAATTACGTTATTAGTGGCTTATAATTACAAAAAAATCCACAAAGTATTCTGAGAATGAATTTTTTTTCAAAGTAACTTTTAAATTACTTATCTTTTAATTCCTGATTTATTTCCACTTAGAGGTCAATAAAACAATAAATAATTAAATACCAATTTATTCCATAACATATAATAATATGTTTTCGTTAAATAACTTCTTCAGTGGAAGAAATTGACATTTAATATGTGTCAAATTACTAATAATATAAATATAAATTGCCATGCCTATCAACAAAATTATCTAAAAAACAAAGAATTCATTGATATATCGAATTATAATTATATTCACAAGTAATAATGAAGGAATAATGATTTAATACAACATTAGAAATTGAAATGATTTGAATTATTCGTATATCAATCTATTTTTTGTCAAGCTCTAACAATTCTGTTCAAGGACTAGGGAAAAACATGGCAAAAAAACCTAGTCAAGAGCTTAAAATTAATAAAATTCATGCGGAATTAAATTATTATAAATAACGCTTAAATTATCAATATCCGTTCTAAAATTTACCGCGTTTTCATCTTTCTTAATGCATATCATTTCGTAAATTAATCTTTTTTTATACTTAATTATTTTCCTTTTTTAAAAATTTTAGTGTTTTGAAAATCAAAATTATGTCGTCTATCTTTAGAGTGTTTAGATAAAGCAGTTTCAGCGGTGACGTTATGTGTAACAGTGTATTGATGGTTATAAATTCGTTTCTTTGAATATTGTTTGGTTTGTCCGATATAACATTTATTACAATCTTTGCAATCTAATTTATAAACGACATTACTTTGATTACCATGTTTAATGGGTGTTTTTAAATTTGTGAATAAATGTCTATTGTTGGTAGGTATGAAAGTTATGTGAATGTCTGATTTTTTTAATTCGTGTTTTATTGTGTCGCTTAAATTGTTTATATATGGTATTTTTTTTTTTTAATATGTGGTGGGTGCTTAGTTGCAGTGACTCCGTAAACTGTATCGCTTGTCTGGCTATCACTGCAACTCTCGCGGTGTAGTTTTTGTGTGTGTATGTTGTGTTCAATGGCTTTGTGACAGCATCATATCGCCTTTTATGATGCCGCGCTGTTAATCACTTTGCTCCCAACAGCGAATGGCAAGTCGATCCGGGATTAAACTCTCTGAAAAAATGTCACCGTCCCTCCAGAGAATTGAACCCCGGCACCTATCGTCCTCTCACAACAATAGTCAGCCGCCTAACCACTGCGGCCATCGACCCGTTCGACCCGTATAGTGTGGTATATGTTATTATTTGATTTTGTACCTGTGTTATATATTTTATTTATTCTTTTTGTGATTAATTTATTGTAAAACTCTTTAGGATAACTATTTTTTTCTAGTATTGTTTTTACTTTGCTTAAATTTTCTTTTCTAAAATCAGGGTGAGCAGTTTGTTTTTATTTGTGTGTTATCATGTATTATCTTTACATTTAAAAAGTTTATAGAATTTTGATTTTCTCTTTCAAAAGTAAATTTTAACCTATCATGATATGTGTCAAATGTGTGCAGAACATGTTTAATTTTATCATTTGGTATGCAGCATATACAATCATCTACATACCGCTTATAAAATTGCACATGACAGTTTAGTTTGTCAAGTAAGACCTGCTCTAAGTCCACCATTACTAAATTTTCTGATTTTAGAAAAGAAAATTTAAGCAAAGTAAAAACAATACTAGAAAAAAATAGTTATCCTAAAGAGTTTTACAATAAATTAATCACAAAAAGAATAAATAAAATATATAACACAGGTACAAAATCAAATAATAACATATACCACACTATACCATATATAAACAATTTAAGCGACACAATAAAACACGAATTAAAAAAATCAGACATTCACATAACTTTCATACCTACCAACAATAGACATTTATTCACAAATTTAAAAACACCCATTAAACATGGTAATCAAAGTAATGTCGTTTATAAATTAGATTGCAAAGATTGTAATAAATGTTATATCGGACAAACCAAACAATATTTAAAGAAACGAATTTATAACCATCAATACACTGTTACACATAACGTCACCGCTGAAACTGCTTTATCTAAGCACTCTAAAGATAGACGACATAATTTTGATTTTCAAAACACTAAAATTTTTAAAAAAGGAAAATAATTATAAAAAAAGATTAATTTACGAAATGATATGCATTAAGAAAGATGAAAACGCGGTAAATTTTAGAACGGATATTGATAATTTAAGCGTTATTTATAATAATTTAATTCCGCATGAATTTTATTAATTTTAAGCTCTTGACTAGGTTTTTTTGACATGTTTTTCCCTAGTCCTTGAACAGAATTGTTAGAGCTTGACAAAAAAATTACTTGTGAATATAATTATAATTCGATATATCAATGAATTCTTTGTTTTTTAGATAATTTTGTTGATAGGCATGGCAATTTATATTTATATTATTAGTAATTTGACACATATTAAATGTCAATTTCTTCCACTGAAGAAGTTATTTAACGAAAACATATTATTATATGTTATGGAATAAATTGGTATTATTTATTTATTGTTTTATTGACCTCTAAGTGGAAATAAATCAGGAATTAAAAGATAAGTACATAAAGGTCAAAAAATACATATATTAATTTTAAATTACTGAAACTTGCGTTAATTTAATTATAGTTATGTATATTCTGATTGAAATTGGTCACATATTTTTAATGCTGATCCCGCTACTATACAAAAAGATTGGGCAAATGTTAACCTGAACGGTGTTAAATAAGAAATGCACTCATGAACATTATTTTCTCTGGATTTTGTGCAGCTTTTAGCCATAAGAATCAAATTATTTAGTTGTTCTGATGAAAATTTTGTATATGTATGTTGCCTGTTGAAATTAATTTATTTGGATGATTGCGTAAATAGCATTTATGAACTGATATTGTTTGTTGACTATCAAGTTAAGAATTTCATAATTAGTGCAATGAATATATAAATACACAGTAATTAAAGATATAAAAAGAAGAAAATTTATTGCCAATTCAGTGTATCTGTTGTTTTGATATTTATTTAGAAACATTCAACAAAATAACAGGTAATTGTATTTATTTTTGTGAAAAATACAGTTGGATGCCATAAGATGCACGCATATCGAAAAAGCTCTACTTGCAAATTTTTTCATAATAATGAATCGATTGATAAACTACAAAACGCAAATTAAAAGTACATATGTAACTATAATTTCAGAATAATACGTAGAAATTACTCATGCATATTTTTTAAAGTTAGTTAAGCACTATTATTTTGTTATAAATGCAGATAGGAAGGTTAAGTTAGCAATAATGTAGTGCTTTTTCTGGTGATTAAGATGTAATTTCAACAAAAATTGAACGTCAAACTGTCGAGTTATCTGAGAACATAAAATTAATTTAATTGTATATGTTGTAGTATTCCGAAACAGCTAATTATTTTAAAGAAGAAATTCTTTCATTCACAATAATACCTAAACGTAAATTAATAAAGTGATTCGTAAAAGTTGAACGGGGAATTTTTCGCTTGACAAATAGGATAGTCATAATGAAAAAGAAGAAAAAGGAAAGCCAATAGCTAGGCTTATTAGCAAAGAAGTAGAAGTCTACAAAAGAAAACTGTGGAAATTATTATTAGCTAAAATATTTTAGCTATTTATTTTAGCAAATGAAATTCCTAAATTCGATTTTGAACGTCGACAATGTTTTCAATAGAACCCCTTCCCCACATGTCGATCTTTCGAAGTCTTGGTCAAACTTCTGTGAATGTATATCGTATACTGGATTAGAAAATGCGTTTAGTTAGGGTTCAGAGTAATGCGGTAATAAGTGCGATAATTGAATATAGCGCATAAATAATACAGGGAACAGTGTTTGGAATTTCTCTTAGAGACTGTCAGACACAAGCAAGCGTCTTACGGCCGTCTTACGCGCCGAGTTCAAAGTTCGAGAAAGCTGTCTAGATGTTTTTATGTTACTTCTTTCAGGTGTTAAAATTGAATTTGCGTTGTAAATACTACTTCTTTATATTACATGGCACGTTTACTGTCAGTTCGTACTTAACAGAAACCGAACGATACTTCAATGAAAATCTAATTATAGCGATTTAATTATAATAATATAATTAAACGACAAGTAAAGTTGTATAAAGAAAAGTAAGTATGCATTAGTCGACAAAAGTATCTATAAAATAAGTGTGTTTTAAATGCCTGATGAAGGGGTAGCATTCTTAACAATTTCTATTTCGCAATTTTTGAATAAAATGCAGAAATTTCCCTGTTAAAATTTTTAAAAGGCATTGGGTAAATATTTCCGACTTGTAGTATCAATAGTGGCCCAAAATATCATGAGGCACATTCATTTAGTAAACATTTTAAAGAGAAGTAGAAATCTCGACAATTGAATAAGGCGAGGTATAATTACATTCACAAAGGCACTAAATTTCATCAGAACTTGAAAAATGTAAAAATATCTAGGATATTCCATTTGAGAGAAGTAATTTAAATACAGTTTTTATAATAATACGAGCGACATCTTGATTGCAATATATTTAATGACAGCTTGCTTAAAACCAACAGACTTTTGTTTGAAAAACCCTTTGAAAATTTATGCGTTTTGAAAAATATTGAAACTTTTTACTCTATTTGGATAACCCTGTATAAAACACTTTTCTGTTTTTCGTGAACCCAATTTTCATCGCAAGGGAGAATTGATTTTGCACCTGTGTACACTAGTAATATATTATAATATTGCAAATAATTCACATATCAAAAAATATTGGATATTTAACTTGTTTTGTCTAACTATCTATCTATAACAAAAATAAGCATAACCTAAGCGATGAAAGAGTTTGAGATTTTAGTCAAATACATATATGTGTTAAGTTAAGTCGCCTTCTTTTACCGTTCCCTATATCTATCTACTACCAATTTCAGGAAATTTTATTTTTACGATAATGTAAACCTTGAAAAAATTAAAAATAAATAAATTGTATTATGTGGGCACATCATAACAAGTTATTTTGACACGCCGTGCTTCAATAATTCGTTTAGCTTAAATGAAACACAATGGGGAATATGGTATTAGGATTACATTAAACAATTTTTGGTTTACGGGTTGATTCTTCTATTTATTACTTTGAATAGCTCGGAGTTGGTATTCGTCAATTGTTTTATCTTCTTCGTTGTGTTTATTCTAAAATGGTTGCTAATATTTTGATGAAACCTAATTTAAGGGTAGTGTGTCTGCCGAAAACTAGTAAGCCAAAGTGGGAGATAAATGCAACATTATTTGTTACCCAAACACTAGCAGAAATTTAAATAAGGCAGAGGAACAACCATTAAAGAATATTTTTTAAGTATGCTGCTTGCCAAACCTTTTGAAGTGAATATTAGGAAAAAAACAGAACAGATGAAGCTAATAAATAAAGAAGAATGATCTTAAATTAAATATTTATATACTTCCATTTGTTTTGACTGATTCTATTACCGTATAAGTTCTGTGAATCAATAAAGATATTTACTATTTACTATATATAAATATATAAATACACAGTAATTAAAGATATAAAAAGAAGAAAATTTATTGCCAATTCAGTGTATCTGTTGTTTTGATATTTATTTAGAAACATTCAACAAAATAACAGGTAATTGTATTTATTTTTGTGAAAAATACAGTTGGATGCCATAAGATGCACGCATATCGAAAAAGCTCTACTTGCAAATTTTTTCATAATAATGAATCGATTGATAAACTACAAAACGCAAATTAAAAGTACATATGTAACTATAATTTCAGAATAATACGTAGAAATTACTCATGCATATTTTTTAAAGTTAGTTAAGCACTATTATTTTGTTATAAATGCAGATAGGAAGGTTAAGTTAGCAATAATGTAGTGCTTTTTCTGGTGATTAAGATGTAATTTCAACAAAAATTGAACGTCAAACTGTCGAGTTATCTGAGAACATAAAATTAATTTAATTGTATATGTTGTAGTATTCCGAAACAGCTAATTATTTTAAAGAAGAAATTCTTTCATTCACAATAATACCTAAACGTAAATTAATAAAGTGATTCGTAAAAGTTGAACGGGGAATTTTTCGCTTGACAAATAGGATAGTCATAATGAAAAAGAAGAAAAAGGAAAGACAATAGCTAGGCTTATTAGCAAAGAAGTAGAAGTCTACAAAAGAAAACTGTGGAAATTATTATTAGCTAAAATATTTTAGCTATTTATTTTAGCAAATGAAATTCCTAAATTCGATTTTGAACGTCGACAATGTTTTCAATAGAACCCCTTCCCCACATGTCGATCTTTCGAAGTCTTGGTCAAACTTCTGTGAATGTATATCGTATACTGGATTAGAAAATGCGTTTAGTTAGGGTTCAGAGTAATGCGGTAATAAGTGCGATAATTGAATATAGCGCATAAATAATACAGGGAACAGTGTTTGGAATTTCTCTTAGAGACTGTCAGACACAAGCAAGCGTCTTACGGCCGTCTTACGCGCCGAGTTCAAAGTTCGAGAAAGCTGTCTAGATGTTTTTATGTTACTTCTTTCAGGTGTTAAAATTGAATTTGCGTTGTAAATACTACTTCTTTATATTACATGGCACGTTTACTGTCAGTTCGTACTTAACAGAAACCGAACGATACTTCAATGAAAATCTAATTATAGCGATTTAATTATAATAATATAATTAAACGACAAGTAAAGTTGTATAAAGAAAAGTAAGTATGCATTAGTCGACAAAAGTATCTATAAAATAAGTGTGTTTTAAATGCCTGATGAAGGGGTAGCATTCTTAACAATTTCTATTTCGCAATTTTTGAATAAAATGCAGAAATTTCCCTGTTAAAATTTTTAAAAGGCATTGGGTAAATATTTCCGACTTGTAGTATCAATAGTGGCCCAAAATATCATGAGGCACATTCATTTAGTAAACATTTTAAAGAGAAGTAGAAATCTCGACAATTGAATAAGGCGAGGTATAATTACATTCACAAAGGCACTAAATTTCATCAGAACTTGAAAATGTAAAAATATCTAGGATATTCCATTTGAGAGAAGTAATTTAAATACAGTTTTTATAATAATACGAGCGACATCTTGATTGCAATATATTTAATGACAGCTTGCTTAAAACCAACAGACTTTTGTTTGAAAAACCCTTTGAAAATTTATGCGTTTTGAAAAATATTGAAACTTTTTACTCTATTTGGATAACCCTGTATAAAACACTTTTCTGTTTTTCGTGAACCCAATTTTCATCGCAAGGGAGAATTGATTTTGCACCTGTGTACACTAGTAATATATTATAATATTGCAAATAATTCACATATCAAAAAATATTGGATATTTAACTTGTTTTGTCTAACTATCTATCTATAACAAAAATAAGCATAACCTAAGCGATGAAAGAGTTTGAGATTTTAGTCAAATACATATATGTGTTAAGTTAACTCGCCTTCTTTTACCGTTCCCTATATCTATCTACTACCAATTTCAGGAAATTTTATTTTTCGATAATGTAAACCTTGAAAAAAATTAAAAATAAATAAATTGTATTAATAAAATGCATCATAACAATTAATTTTGAAAAAAATCCTTTAACATAACGATTAGCAAATGAAACACAATTAGTAATATGGTAAAATAAGGATTACATTAAACAATTTTTGGTTTACGGGACACTTGATTCTTGAAAAAATTACTTTGAATAGCTACGGAAATTGGTATTCGTCAATTGTTTTATCTTCTTACGTTGTGTTTATTCTAAAATGGTTGCTTTATATTTTGAAAGAAATTTTAATAAAATAAAAAATAGTGTGTCTGCCGAAAACTAGAAAATCTTTTGGGAGATAAATAACAACATTATTTGTTACCCAAACACTTGGATAATAAATTTAAATAAGATATAACAATTCCAAAATTAAAGAATATTTTTAGGTAAATTCTCAGTAGATGTTAACCAAACCTTTAGATGATTTAATTTTAATAAAAATACAGAACAAAATTCTGTAGTACCGAATAAATAAAGAAGAATGATAACAAATTAAATATTTATAACTAATTACCATTTGTTTTAACAAATTCTATTACCGTTTAAATCGTCTGTTAAAGAAACAATAAAGATTTTACTATTTACTAGATATAAATAACTAAAATACAAAGTAATTAAAGATATAAAAATGAAGAAAATTTATTGCCAATTCAGTGTATCTGTTGTTTTGATATTTATTTAGAAACATTCAACAAAATAACAAAATTCAATTTATTTTTGTGAAAAATACTAGTTGGATGCCATAAGATGCACGCATATCGAAAAAGCTAAACTTGCAAATTTTTTCATAATAATGAATCGATTGATAAACTTCAAAACGCAAATTAAAAGTACATATGTAACTATAATTTCAGAATAATACGTAGAAATTACTCATCCATATTTTTTAAAGTTAAATTACACTATTATTTTGTTATAAATGCAGATAGGAAGGTTAAGTTAGCAATAATGTAGTGTAATCTTTTTCAGTTTAGACGATTAAGATGTTTTTCAACAAAAAATTGAACGTCAAACTGTCGAGTTAAACTGAAACATAAAATTAATTTAATTGTAAATTTGTAGTATTTCCCAAACAGCTAATTATTTTAAAGAAGAAATTCTTTCATTCACAATAATACCTAAACGTAAATTAATAAAGTGATTCGTAAAAGTTGAACGGGTTCTCCATTTTCTGCTGTTAAATAGGAAATTTAGTAATGAAAAAGAAGAAAAAGGAAAGACAATAAACTGCTAGGCTTTTATTAGCAAAGAAGTAGAAGTCTACAAAATGAAAAATTGAAATTATTATCTAGCTTTAAAATATTTTAGCTTAAAATTTATTTTAGAAATGAAATTCAAAATTCTATATTTTGAACGTCGACAATGATTTCAATAGAACAAACTGGTACATTCCCCACATGTCGATCTTTCGAACTCTTTTAGTCAAACTTTGTGAATGTATATCGTATACTGGATTAGAAAATTGCGTTATCCTAAAGTTTTAGAGTAAATTAATCAAAAAGTAAATAATTGAATATAGCGCATAAAAATCAAATAATAACATATACCAATTTCCATATATAAACAATTTAAGCGACACAATAAAACACGTCTTAAAAAATCCGTCTTCACGCCGAGTTCAAAGTTCGAGAAAGCTTTATTCAGATGTTTTTAAACACTTCTTTCAGGTAATCAAATTAATGTCGTTTATAAATTAGATTGAAAGATTAGTAATAAATGTTAGAACAGATGAAGCTAAAAATAAAGAAGAATGATCTATAACCATCAAATATTTATATAACTTCATTTGTTTTGACTGATTCTATTACCACTATAAGTTCTGACGAATCAATTTTGATTTTACTAAACACTAAAATTTTAAAAGACAAATTTAAAAAAAAGATTAATTTGAAATGATATCGACGCGCAAAGATGCGGACTTAGGTAAATTTGATTACGGATATTGATAATTTAAGCGTTATTTACAAAATTTTTCACAATACTTTACAGCATTCACCTCTTACTACTGAGATTTTTTGCCATGTTTTTCCCTGAATCCTTGAACAGAATTTGGATATTTTTACAAAAAATACTTGAAACTGAATAATTCAGATAAATCAATTTCTAATGTTTGTTAAATCATTATTCCTTCATTATTACTTGTGAATAAATTAAAATTATTATCATGAGTTTGCGATTTAAAGCATTTTGTTGAGTATTATTGCAATTTATATTTATATTATTAGTAATTTGACACATATTAAATGTCAATTTCTTCCAAAAAGACGTTATTTAACGACAGCCATATTATTATATGTTATGGAATAAATTGGTATTTAATTATTTATTTTTTATTGACCTCTAAGTGGAAATAAATCAGGAATTAAAAGATAATGTAAACCTTGAAAAAATTAAAAATAAATAAATTCTGCACCAAGGGATCATCATAACAAGTTATTTTGACAGGTTTATTTTCAAAATTCGTTTAGCTTAAATGAAACACAATATTGTATATTTACTATATTCCATTAAACAATTTTTGGTTTACGGGTTGTTCTTCTATTAGTTCATAAGAGAGCTAATTGAATTCGTCAATTGTTTTATTTCTTCGTTGTCTTTTTCTAAAATTTGCAAACATTTTGATAATGCTAATTTAATATTGCTGCCGAATAATTGAAGCCAAAGTGGAGATAAATCCAGGCATTATTGGTTAGAAACACTAGCAAAATTTAAATAAACGGAACAATTTTAAACCAAAATTTTGCAGTTGGATGCTTGAGTAAACCTTTTGACGTGAAAATATTTTCAAAAAATATCAGAACAGATGAAGCTAATAAATAAAGAAGAATTATTTTAAATTAAATATTTATATTCTTCCAGATTGTTTTGACTGATAAATTTTACCGTATAAGTTCTGTGAATCAATAAAGATATTTACTATTTACTATCTGTGTTAACAGACAGATTTAAATTTAAAGATAAATCTGAACATCGGACATGGTCGACGCGCAGATGCGGACTTGGTGTAATTTGATTACTAGTAGAGAGTAGTAATAAATACTAGCCGAAAAGTTTTCAAACACTGACAGCATATCACCTCTTACGGTACTGAGATTCTCTGAAGCCACTTAGGGCCTAAATCTGGAGTAATTTGGATATTTTTACCCTATATACTTAAAACTATTATTTAGATAAATGCATTTTGGTTTGCTCAATAATATACACCCATTATTGACTGTGCAAAAAATGTATTATTGCATGAGTTTGCGATGGTAAAGCACCTTCGAGTATTACTGAAGTTCCTTAGCAGAACACTGCACACTTCAACCCAGAAAACACTTTTTACTCAAAACCGACGCGCTTCGACAGCCAAGCTGTCATTGTCAAGGCGATAGTAAAACTTAGTTTTATTAGTTTTTTAAAAGTGTGTTGTTTAATTACGAATAACTCAGAAGAAATGGTGTTTAGCTATAGGGATCATGGATACATGAAATATGTGTAAAATTTATCATGGAAGCTGAATTTGTAATTTATTTTATAGCATGCTATTTAAAAAATCTAAGTTGATGCCCACTTCCGGTTAATCGGAAGTGATATTTACCCAAAAATATTTTCACATGATAGCTCATATATTATAATTATAATATTAAGGTGTAAATGAACTGGAACTATCTAATCTATTTATTTTAGTGTAACTGAACTTGAACACTACAGCTTTGAATTATAATAAATTCATATACATAATATATAAATCAGGGCATTTTGTAGTTTGCATAATTTCCACATATATAACCGAGGCTTAAGTTTCGAATAACACTGTTCCAAGGGGTATTATGAGAAACGCGGATAATTTAATGTACTGCGGCACAGCAGTCGACATTATAAACCAGACTTTACAATGTTATATGCATAACGTGTTGCATATATTCTAGTTTTAAAATGGAGTACTTTACACAATTAAAAAATATACATACATGTTATAGAAATTAATGTTATTATCTCACGAAAAGGCGAGCTCTATTTTTACAGACTTTTAGTTTCGCTTTAGTAGCATTTTACTTGGCTGTACAGCAAATCATTTCATGATGTACTTATATTTTGATTAAGTTTTAAGGTTATTACGGACGGTATTACAAACAAAATTAATTAATAGTTTTGTCTCGTAGTACACGTAAGCAGCAATATTATACCGTTAACATTTTAGATTTTATTGCAGATGTATTTAACTAATATATTAGCTATAATTAAAGCTCGAATTTATAGGTAGAAAGGAGTCAAATAGCTACATATAAAATAGGAGTTAAAATTTGAAATAGGCAAAAATGTATGTAAAAAGGCGAATTAAATTTTTAAACTGAAATTATTTCTTCTCTTGCAGAATAATAATGTTATCTTAATAACATTTTCTCATTTTTCTTATATTACAGGAGTAATTGGACTTCCTCGCACTAATGCATATACAATTCTTATGTTGATTTTTTTATAAATAGAGTTATTTTATAGCATATTTAATATATATGGTTGAATTCTGCATAACTTTGAGTATTTACCCAGCAAATAAAAATTTTAAAATTAAAAAGAAATACGGGGGTGGGGGTTGTTTCTGGAAAACAAGAACTATGACAGACAAACTATTGTCGCTATCCTGTAGTACTCATACAACACTTATATATTTGTCTTAACGGTTTTTTATATGTCTTATAGTTTTGGAGGTATTAAAGGGTGCCTTCCCTACTCCCTCTCCCCCGAAAACGGGCGATTTAGCATCTATGAAAGTTATACATTGTTCTTCAACTGCATCAGTCTAGAAACCTACCAAGTTTCATTTAAATTGGTGCGGAACACTTCCTCTTCGCTGTGTTTTTTTGTTAGTCGGGGCTTGATGCGAGGTAATGCGATTCTCGGTTAACTGTTATCGCTTTTATGTGGATATGTCGGGCGTAGAGACTCGTAGAAAACGATCATCGTTTGGTAACGTAGAAAAGTATATCAAGAAACATTTCAAAATACTGCGTTGTCATTAGTAGATCAGACCAATTTCCGTGCGCGTCATGTGCGCCGATGTGAGGATGATTGTATTGCATCAGAACTAATAAAAAGTATTCAGTATGTGTTTGGTACCCGGTTATATTGCATGTAGGTGTAAGCATACGTAATAAAATGTCGTCGACACATAAATCGAGAAAACGACCGTTGTCAGACGAAGTGAATAAGTTTATTATGAATTTCCCGGACTTAATATACGATGGCTCAAAAATTAAATGTTTAGTGTGCAATACATATGTATGTAATGTGTTAGTCAAAAACACATGTTAAAGAACACGTAAGAAATTCGAAGCACAATAATAACAAAATTAATCGCCAACAGTTTATATTGCCAAGAAGAAGACGCTTAAAACGGTAAGTGTTTTTTTAATTGCTTTGTCGGGCACACGATCACTGATTTCATACATTTTCTATTTTATTTATAGGTATACATACAACGCTGCTATCATATGTACTATTTTTATTTTTCATGTGTTTATGCACATTACTTTAATAGCAGAAAACAAATGTATATTTAATTATTTCTGATAGAATAAATGTCTCTACTTCTATAGTTGTATCGGTAACAAGCTCATGTTGCGTTCCTATTCTGTCGCATATTCTAATATATTACGAATTACACTCCCATACCGGCGCTTACGGCGCGCACGGAAATTGGTCTGCTCTAGTCATTAGCGAGGTGAGTGCAAATTGCGAGCAAAGATCACGCATTGCTATGTGCTACAAGTGCCATAAATAACATGTGTGTTGTGGAAAAAGTTATAAACAAATATTCAGATTTTAACAGCTCAATACATATTGGTGGTGGTGCATTTGATCCGTTGTCTACTTATAAATATTATTTTAATTATGCGTGTCTTGCATCCATAGATATCGAACGGTCTTTTTTTTAAATATAACCACATTTATTCATTGCGAAGAACGCAGTTGAGCGAGAAAAATTTGGAAACACCTAATTCTACAAACTTTTCAGCAATCATATTCAATTTCAATATTTATAATTTAATCAATAAATTTGCATTACTCCTTTCCTATATAGATATCCTTACGTTAAACGCTAATATGTATATGTATATCACCTACATGAAGCTTAATATTGGCCTGACCTGCAGACGACAATCGACCACTCCAGTAATTTAGAATCAACTTCTTAATTATTATTTATTATTATTATATTTTATATAAAGGTGGTAGAATGGTGCCTATTAGACGTAACATTGCATGTTTCCCTATAGTAAAAGTGAGAGAATAGATAAATATGCACCTTCTCCGCTTAATCGGGAGGTACCTACCGACCACACTGCCCGTAAGATACTGTTTTTGCAATATACGTCTAGTGATTCTGTAGACTTAGCATGTGCAATATGTCCGTGTTAGAAATTCCGAAACTGTACAGTGATGGGCTTTAGTACTGACTCAAAGTGCCATAAAGCTATAAGTATAACCCTTATGTACGACGATAGATTGCCGACTGCCCTCGAGGGGTGTGTCAGTACTAAAGCACATCACTGTACATACGTTATGAAGTGTAAACAAAAAGTAAATAATGCAAATAGAAACATAATGGACGGTAGTTTGCTTGCATTTTCCATATAATTTTTTGTTATGCTTGTAAAATTAATGGATTTATTAATGGATTAATGGATAGATGATTAAAAAGTAATATTTACCAACTGATTCTTGTGTTTTGTTCATTTAAGTGTAGAGTGTATACATCTGGCACAACTTGAACTGTACTTATTTAAATTAGGTACCTACTATTTTACATAGATCAAAAAGTAGGTTATTATCTTCCGATTAATGTTTACAATAGAAAATTGTTTTGCAAAATGTATGCACTGCACCATAATCATATTTTTGTTTTTTGATTTACTTAGAAAGAGTGAATTAAGCTCGAAATAGACAACAAACAAACTTAGATTAGACTTCTTTTTTTGTGGGGTCACCTAGCAATTAAAATTTATAAAACTTATTATATATATAACTTATTATTATAATTTATATAACTTATAAACTTTATAGAACTGCGATAACTTATTACTAATGAATGTCATTAAATTACTGTACATATATCCACGTTTTGAGCAGAATTTGTTCCATTCTATGGAAGCTGGTGGTAGTCAATTTGAACATTTACTAAACTGACATAAATTTTTGCTGTGTGTGTGGGGATGCCTTTTCCATTTTCAATTTTTTGTAGAATTGAAGTTGAATGAAGAAGCAAGGGGTAGCCCCTCTAATAAGTGAGGAGGTTAAATTTTTGACGCACATGTGTTCCCCTACACAACAAGTTTGGCGTCTTTCGGCATTTTTTAAACCACCATTTCAAGGATAATTCGCTTGGTTTTCGATGGGCCATTTGCATATGTATATAGTAATGGAAAGTATACATATACAGAGTGTTCCTAAATATCATGTACATAAGGAAGAGGATAATTATTTGGTTTATTTTGTTCCTAAAATTTAATATAAACATAGGTCTGCAAACGCTTCGTTACCAATCTGCAGAGTGTAGAAATTTCAAGATTTTTTCACTTTTTACTGTATAGCTCCTACAGGTTTTGAGATATTTTGCTCAAATTTGGAAGGTAGGTTACGCTATAAGGCCTGCATCATTAGCCATGCCAAATGATTATGTAAATCTACAGGGTAATAATTTTTTCGGGGTCATGCCCTCTTTTCTCACCCTGAACTTTTTTGCGATGCGCCACTGCTAGATTCTAAAATACGCAATAAATTTTATCAAGAAAAAAAATAGAAAACAATTTTCTGTAATTCGCCAGAGAAAATTAAATTTTTTAAAATGGTCTAGCAGGCTCTGGCTTTATTCAGATAATCACTTGAGTTTATTAATTTGACAACTGACATTAGAAATCATAACTTGTGTCTGTATAAGTAAAGTTTTAAATTGCAAACTGTAAGCTGTAAAAGTGTTTTAAATACTCGTTATAATTTTGTAAATATGCGAAATTTCACGAATTCTGAAATGGCTGACATGCATTTTATCTACGGCCTTGCGAATGGAAATGCAAGAGAAGCGAGGCGTCTGTACATGGAGCGCTATCCCAATAGAATGATACCCGATCATCGAATATTTTCAAATATTCATAGGCGTCTTGGAGAAACTGAAACTTTTAAAAAGAATACTAATGATGCAGGTAAACCACGTACTGTTAGAACACCACAGATCGAAGAGGCTGTTCTGAATGAAATAGACAGACATCCTCGCACCAGCACCAGAAAAATCAGTGAACATTTAAATATTAGTCATTAAATTGTTTGGCGTATTCTACGTTTTTCCCTGCTATACCTTACCACATTACCAGGCATTCAGAGAGTTCCTGTTTAAGGATTGATTTCTGCTAATGGTACCTTAATAAGCTAGCAGCAGACCGCATTTTTAATTGTAAAATCCTTTTTACCGATGAAGCGAATTTTTCAAGGACTTCAATTATGAATTTCCACAACAACCACACGTGGGCAGATGAAAATCCACATGAAATTGTACAAACACATTTTCAAGAACAGTTCTCATTAAATGTATGGGGTGGGATAATTGGAGATAATTTGATTGGTCCTTGTTTTTTGCCTAATCGACTTACTGGTCAGTCATACAGGCTGTTTTTGCAGAATGAATTGCCTTTATTACTTGAAGACTTGCCCCTTTTACTTAGAAATCAAATGTGGTATATGCACGATGGCGCCCCATCACATTTTTCTAGTTTGGCTCGGGAGTATTTAAATGAAGTATATGAGAATAGGTGGATAGGACGAGGTGGACCTCAGCCTTGGCTCCCTAGGTCCCCTGACTTAAATAGTATAGATTTTTTCCTGTGGGGACATCTCAAATCTCTAGCGAAATCGAATAATCGTTGGATTTGAAACGATAAGAAATACCCCAGGAGTATTGTGAGAGTGCGAGCATCAATGAGAAGAAGAGCGGACGCCTGTATAAGGGTTGGAGGAGGACACTTTCAACAATTGTTGTAGCATAGTTACCTTGTCATTGTTATTAATTAGGGTTTTTATTGTTATTAGTTATGTTACTTTGTATTGTAATAAAACAATGCTACGAAAACCGGGTCATCCTATTTTATAACAGGTAGTAGCACCGTAACTCTTAAAATTAATAAACTCAAGTGATTATCTGAATAAAACCAGAGCCCGCTACACCATTTTAAAAAATTTAATTTTCTCTGGCGAATTACAGAAAATTGTTTTCTATTTTTTTTCGATAACGGTCAGAGATAAGAAAAAATACAAGAGATCAAAAAGTTTCTAAATAAGACAGAAAATTTATTGCGTATTTTAGAATCAAGCTGTGGCACATCGCAAAAAAGTTCAGGGTGAGAAAAGAGGGCATGACCCCGAAAAAAATATTAACCTGTAGATTTACATCATCATTTGGCATGGCTAATGATGCAGGCCTTATAACGTAACCTATATTCAAAATTTGAGCAAAATATCTCAAAAACTGTAGGAGCTACAGTAAAACGTGAAAAAATCTTGAAATTTCAACACCTTGCAGATTGGTAACGAAGCGTTTGCAGACCTATGTTTATATGAAATTTTAGGCATAAAATAAACCAAATAATTACCCTCTTCCTTATGTACATGATATTTAGGAACACCCTGTATTGTGGATAAGTTTATGGTAAACTGTAATGTTATTGTGTTATTGTATAGCAGAATGTTCAATAGCTAAACTCTATCTATTGTAACAACTATAGTTATGCTTTCGCTAAATATATTTTGTATAGGTACCTAAAGTAGATACAAACTTTAGAAGACGTTACCGTTGTGATTTCTCCTCAATCGCTTACATGCAACTAATAATAATTTTTAGTGCCCCTCAGGTGATGATACGGTTCTTATTCGTAAAAAATGAATCCGTTTAATTCAACGTCTCTTTCGGTGTTTTACAATTTTTCGAATTACATTACACCAAGCGGCACTTATACATATAAACTAGGTTTCGTATAAAGACGAACGCTCAAACATGCTTTCTTTTTTATTCAACAAGCTTTAAACAATGATTTTGAGTGTTAAAAGCAATTTATTTAAAAGATAATTCTTAAAAATATATGTTTTCATCCTATAAATTACTATACGAATATTGATGGTATTGATGGCGCTAGTAAGGCTTGGTCGTCATAGAATGTTTTAAACAATTATATTTTTCTAAATATTCAATTCTATTGTTCTACGTGATCGATATTCTAGTCAGTTAATGTTAAAGAGGAAATCATTAGCGTAATATTAAGATTCAATTATGCAGTAGTGATGATTAATAAATATCTTAAATCACATGTTTAACAAACAAATATTTATTTTGTTTTTGAAAATCAAATGTTGCCAGATTTATTAATTCATTTATTTTTCCATTAACTCTATACAGGTATAAGCATGATATTAAAAAAGGAAATAAGTTACATGTAGAATTTCAGAAATTATCGCAAGGTACGCTTCAATGATAGAACAGAATTTTGTTACCAAATGAGTTAATTAAACGTTCACTATCCCAGAATTGATAGATCATCGTAAAAAAGGTTGCCTGTTTCAGATTTTATACCAAGAACTGATTGTAGTAGTAGTATAAATCTATACTGTTCGCTAAATGCAATAACTCCGTAAAAATGAAAAATGGTGGGTCTTTTTTCCCTCGTATTTCTTATTTTTTTTGTACTTACTATATGCTCCTCTATTAGATTATGTAAGTTTTGAATATAGAATGATAAAAATGCGTATTTGTTTTTCATGGACAAAAAATTATGTATCAAAAAAGTTATGTGAGAAATACGTTGATATCTGTACTTTGCGAAAATGCTACCAGTAAGTAGCTTGTGTATAGAGAATTATTGTTGGTTTCAGAATTTTTTATGTAATTATATTTTTTTTTTATTAGAGTTCTATGGATAACGATTATTCTTGCGCCTGCAAAGTAGTAAAGCATGTCACGAACTCAATTATTTTATATTATTCTTGTGTTGTTAAAATTCTTCTGTAGCAACAGGATATTTTATACAATTCGCATATTTATTTTTCCACGTTATGATTAGGTGAAATCATGCAGCATAACTTCTGGAGTGATTACACGGGATATCTGCCACATGATGGTATAAGATTTGAGAAAATCTACGCAGCTCAAATACCCGCTCATGGCATACTCACGTAAGTATGTTACATACACAAGTTTCTATCTTGATATGCAAGAAGCTGTTTCAGAAGCTTTTGGGCAAGAAGCTCATGTAAACAAATGTATAAAAGTAAATAATTTTTCTTTATACAGAATATTCGAAATATGTATATGAATGCTTTTTAAAAATTTTTTCCGTATATATCTATTAATATATCTATTTTTTGACCTTTATGTACTTATTTTTCAATTCCTGAAATTTTTCCACTTGTAGGACAAAGTAATTGATGCAGTTTATCTAAATCGATCGGCTGTTAAAAAAATTACCACTTTATCACTGCAATTGCGCCATAATAATATTAAAAAAACGTGATAGCCGCAGTAGTTGGGCGGCTACATAGTGATACGGCAAATCACTGTGGTGCAAGGTTCAATTCTCCGAGACATTTTTCTCGAAGAATGGTATTCTATCATTCGCTGTTGCGAGCAAAGTGGGCAGCATTATGAATTGCGAACCAAGACAACGCATTTACACGAACAAGAAGAGTTGCACGGTTGTCAGAGAAGCAATGCATCTTAAGAAGTCGTTGCAATTAGTACTCACCGCAGATAAAAAAAGATCATTTGTAATTTCTTTGTCAGTGAATAACAATTTATTCTTATGAAGTGTATATATGTACTTATCATGCGAAGACATGCGGTAACACGTTATAAAATTTTATCTGTAAATAATCTTGGTCACTACTTTCTATTAACTTTTAGTACTTTTCGATGTTGCGGATAGACTTATATCTTTACTATGTAGGTACTTCATAGTGTGGGTGTATCGCTAAGCTGCTATTACTATCCCCTACTATCCCAGTGTATGAATATTTTGTAAATCTTATGTATCTTGATGTATATGTAGTAATATAGACAGTTTTTCATGCCAGTTAATCTCCTTAGCATGTTGCAATATCTATAGATTTGTCTTCCATTGATGTCGCATAACATTTTTTTTCTCTAGCGTTTCGGATGTCTATTTATTAAACTTTGTATATAATGTAAGTCGCGTCTATGTGTGACTATGACGAAAGTTTCAACAATACATTCTAAGCTGTATAAGGTTCTTGTCAGATTTTGATAAAAATTATTGATTTTTTAATAAACTATTCTGATCATTATGACCGACAGAAGAGAACAGTTATTTTACTGTTACGTATAGCGTTGCCTTACAAGGTTTCAAGAATTTTAAGTTAATTGGTCCTAAATCAAAAAAAGAAGAAAAATAGAATAGCTAACACGACTGTAAACAATTAACAAGTCATTTTTGCCGCAAAATTAATGGATTAAACAGTTTGATAGTTGAAGAGACAAGAATGACTGACTGGTGAGTAGGAGATCGCTTGACGAATGTTTTAGTGCAGAGACGATGCGGTCATTTCTGTTACAGTACAGTCTTAAGCTTTACACAAAAATAAGAACCCTATACAATACAAAACAATTTTTTTTTTGTAAAAATTAAACTTGTAAAATTATTTGCATTTTTTAAATAATTACGACAACACTGAAGTAACTGAAAACATGTTGGTTATGGTTTCATCGCTGCTAGTCATGAATCTAAGACATTTTCTGAAGAATTTGTTTATAGGCACTTAGATTTATAGATATTTGCACTACAACTGGGTACGAAAGTCACTGGACATAGCTCTTCTGGACTATTTTTTATTGAGATACTTGAAAAATATAGTTTACAAAAGAAGCCCTTTATAAAACATTATAATTAACGTCATCGGGGATATTTGTTCTAAAATAGTTCCAAGATTTATGTGAAACGTAAAACAAACACTTCTCATATTTTCATAAACAATTTCAGATCGTTTTCAAATCTTAAGCAAGATTTGATACTTCATGTTTATTTAGTGTTGAAGTTTATTTAAGAGACAGATTATTAAAAAATCTACATCATGCTTTTTGGTGATCATTCCATTATATTTTGGCAGTCTTAATAGTCATATTAACAAACTGTACTGAAATTCAGTTTTAAAAAATAACAAAATAAATAAATAAATATCAATAAGCAAAAAAGTGCAACACATACAATAGTAAGCACGTTTATAGAATTTATTGCTAAAAAGGAATAGCTGCATACGTGATAAACTAAACACGGAACAGTTTTATACTGCTTATTTAAAAAATGAAAGAACAAGGATTATTCTATTTTATGTATGGACAATCAACAGAGTTCATATTTTTGTACATAATATTTTTGAAAGGAATGAATGTATGTAACTCGCATATTCACGGTTGTCTTGTATATATAATTGGCCCATTTACGTTCCACCTCGATTCACGTCGTGTTCGTGGATCTATGAAAATTTCCCGAAAACAATTCACCGACAGGAAAATTCCCCAACAGGAAAATTTCCCGACAAACAATTCAACGAAGGGAAAATTCCCCGACTGATCTTAAATTTCTAATTACACGGTTTTTATATTATAAAAATACCTTAACTAAGCAAAACCTATGTGTACCTTAGAATTATGATCTAATGCTGATCTTAAGATGATCTCACCGCTACAGGTGCAATACGTTACTTATATTTTGTTTAAAGAGATTGGTATTCTTTTGGATCTTTTCGATTACTTGCGTGGTATAGCCCACAACCTTATTTATTAAAGACAATAAAAAGTATAGCCCTTCTACATAAGAGAAAACCCTTTTCGATTATTGTTGTTATTATTACTATTATATACAAAACAAAAAAGAGGGCAAAAAACTTCTATTATAGAAAAACAAAAAAAATTCTAAACGCGCCAGTGTAATGTTGTTCGTTCTAAGCCGAGATAAAGTGGGAAGACAAATTTGTTATTGTCGGGGAATTTTCCTTTCGGTGAATTGTTTGTCGAGAAATTTTCCTTTCGGGGAATTTTCCTGTCGGGGAATTGTCTGTCGGTGAATTGTTGTCGGGGAATTTTCCGTCAGTGAATTGTTTTCGGGGAATTTTCCGGTTCCCTACGAATATATTCAATCACGCGCAACAATTACGATGTACACATGGATGAAGCTTCTTTGAATAGTATGTTCAAATTTTACTTACCCCGCATATAAATGTACGCAGTCCCTCTCATATTTCTACGTGTTAATACTACTAGATTTAAAATATTTCCCACGATGCCTAGCAGACAAATAGCAGGTAATGCTACACCGTAAGAATATCGTCTTAGGGTTTCCGTCCTTGAGTCTTCTAACCATGATGCATTACTCCAAGGACAAAGACTACAGTCTATGCTTGCGTTCCAACACAGTACTCTTGGAGATTCACTAGAGTAGAGAAGAGACATTTTTACATCATCATCTTGTCTTTCTGTGATCACATCCTTAACACGCTATTTTACGTGTTCGTTATGTGTACGTATGTTTCTTTACATAGTTCCTGACCTGAAAATGAAATTAGAAAAGTTTAGAAAATTAGTTAAATAGCCGTAGCTCTATTAGTTAGAAAATATTGTATAAAATAAATATTTTGTATCAGATTTAATAGTATTTTAACAGTGCCATATGTTACGTCGAGATATATACATTCCTAAAAGATAGAACATTGTGAACATTTGAATCACATGTATTTCAGCTGAGAAATTAATATTTCGATGTGGTCAACTTTTTCAATGTGGCCTGGTGCTTTAGACAACATGCAACAATGTGTCCAATAGTGTTTGAAAAGACGTTACCAAGGTGCATGCATTTACATTTTCTGAGACAGTCAAGCAGCGCTAAAGGTTATAGGGGCATGTACCTTTGAGTCGAGGCTAACCTGGGACTGTCTACTGACCCTCAAAATTCTGGCCCAAAGGAACACAGTTACACTGATGTGGGTACCAGGACACTGGGGATGCGAAGGGAACGAGACTGCCGATGGTCGCGGAATCTCGATTTATTGGACTAGAGCCGTTTTGCGACCTTACCAAAAGTCACATAAGAGCTCATCTTCAACAGTGGGAGACTACTAAAAAAATCTCCCATTCGATTAACACTCCAAAACTAAGACAAAAGAAAAGTTTATTACCTTTTCAGCCACTAAGACTAAATGTCTGCTGGATCTCAATAAAAGAGACTTTAGCACCATCATGGCTTCATTCACTGGCCACGGCCTCTTAGGTATCACCTCAAGAAGATGGGCAAGGTAGATAGCGACAAGTGCCGATTCCACTCCGAACATAGTGAAGCGGCGGAACACATTATCTGTGATTGCGTAGCGATAGCCCGACAAAGGCACCGTCACCTCAAACAGGCGCACTTAGTGCAGTGAAGAGAAGTCGAAATGTCTTAACGGTCCACCATTCATCTAATCTAATCTAGACAATATGCATCTAAAGTTCCTTATTCCTTCCCTTCCCCTGATGCATTTTTCCTAAACCACAAACACAAACCATCGGCTCTGTGGAATATAGTTAATCATACAAGAAGAAGTAATTCCTCACATGAAATGGGTTCTGTGAGTTCGGAGTCGTTCAATGACTTTTTTGTGAATGTTGCTGAGATGACCGTTAGTTGTCTGCCATCTACGAATTCAGATCCACTTAGCTTTTCAAAAAATCCGCGTACTGATTTTTTCAAATTCCGTGAAGTATCTTTCGCAGAAATTCGTGATATCACAAATATTAAAAACTCTCGTACTTCTCATATTTTTGGTGTTAATTCCAAAATTTTGAATACGATTAAAAATATTATAATTTATCCGCTGACTAAGTTAATAAATCAATGTATTATGCACGGTTACTATCCCAAGACTTTTAAAATATCTGCTGTCGTCCTGATTTTCAAGAGTGGTGATAATAGGGATCCAAGCAATTATCGACCTATTTCTCTAACACCGGTTTTCTCAAAAATTATTGAAAAGGTTCTTAAGAACCAAATAGACCATTACTTCAAGACAAACTCACTATATAGCCCCTCATAATTTGGCTTTCGTAATAAATTATCTACAACATTAGCAATTAACAGCTTCACAAATCAAATATTAGCAAATTTTAATAATAAGAAATACACACGGGCAAAGTTTTACAACCTTACGAAAGCTTTTGACTGTGTTAATCACAAGATTCTTATTGAAAAATTAAGATTTTATAATTTTGCGGTTGACAGTATTGTGCTTCTTCACTCGTTTCTTACCCATCGATTCCAATGTGTTAGGATTAGCGAATGTATATCTGGCATGCGTTAATTGAAGTATGGAGTACAACAGGGCTCTGTCCTCGGTCCCTGTTTATTTCTTATTTACGTTAACGACCTTCCTCACTGCAATCCTCGTTCCGATTTCGTTCTCTTTGCGGATGACACCACGGTAATCAATTCTAGTGAGTGTATCAATGAATTGGGTAGGTGTGTTGCGGATTGTGAGAATAGCGTTGAGGATTGTTTTTTGGCTAATGGCTTAACTTTAAATTCCACAAAATCCCAGTCACTGCTGTTTAGTCTTCGTCAGCAAGACAATGAGATTGTGAATGGTACGGTAACTTTCTTAGGGACTTGTGTCGACAGCAAATTAACTTGGGAACCTCATATTGATTTACTTTGTGCTAAATTGTCTAAGCTGACTTTTCTTATTAGATCACTTGCGGACAGGTTATCGCCGCAGTACCTGATTCAGGTCTATTACGCACTGTTTCAGTCCAACATGTCTTACGCAATTTTAAACTGGGGCCATTCGTCTCATTTGGGTAAATTTTTTGGTGTTCAGCGGCGATGTGTTCGATTGTTAGCGGGTTTAGGATATAGAGATGACTGCCGGTTGTACTTTAGTCAACTTAAAATATTAACTGCTTCCTGTTTGTTTATCTTAGAGTGCTTACTGTTTATAAAGAAAAATATCAGCAGGTACACTTGCAATGGTGAATTCCACGAATATAATACAGGCCGTGGAAGTGATATTAGGTTAAATTACGTTCGCCTATCTAAATCAATGGATGGGGTGAATTATTACGCAATAAAATTTTTTAATGTGTTGCCAAGTAATGTTAGACAGCTTCCTTTTGCTCACTTTAAAATCATTCTCAAGGACTATCTCATCTCCACGGCATTTTACACTGCAGACGAATTTTTAGTGAATGATTTTGTTGATATGTAGTTTTTATGAATTATTACTGTATCTATCTATCTATACTATAGGGTACAATGTTGTAGAGTTCTGACGTGTGTAAACACTATTGTGTAGTAACATGAATAAATATTATTATTATTATTAACTTTTGAATCCGAAGACCAAATCGGAAAAAAGTGGCATACGTAAGCTACGTCTTGCATGAAAGCTACTTTAAATTGCTTTGAATAGCGATAAAAAAGCTAATTTTGATTTTCATATCTATCGTTTGTTTTATGAACAGTTGGCTTAAATGAATGATAAAACGAAGTGACAATTAATATTTAATTAAATTGATAATTATATATTAACAGTACAATTAAATATTTAAAAAATAAATGCTCAAAATGTCCACCGCCGTTTTGCTGGCAGTACAACTTTCTTTGATACAACTCTCTCACTTGATGAAGTAGTTCTATAGAAATCAACCTACAGTTGTAGTTTTCGGTAATTTTGTTTTTCAATATTCTCTTAGCGAACTGCCAACCTCATAAAAATAAATCTATGAGTGTTATATCAGAAAACCTAGAAGAAGTTTATTGAACCTAGACGTCCTATATACCTATTGGGATATTGTTCATGCAGATATGTTATTGCGACGAAATAGTATGGAGGAGCACCATCCTGTTGAAAAGCTATTTCTAGGTCTTCAGATTCATCAGCATTTTCTTCTAGTTTCCAAAATACCATACTCAACAGTATTTTATAACATTCTTAAATGTATCTTTTCTGTTATATTTGCATTTAAAATTACAAGCTCAACTATATGTAATTGCATCTTGCGATAGTTGTGTGGATCGCGTTAATATCTCAAATTTTAGGTCAACTTTTGAGTTGATTGTCATAAAACACTTGATTCATTAGATCTATATAAAAGTTTGATGGTTTGTTGTTGAATAGTAAATTGAAACAGCGACTCGCACATTGTTGCCAATTCAAAAAAGTTGACAATGGGGCTGCAATGTTATCTTTAATGACTATATGCCTTGTTATTTACAAAAAACTGTCTGACTGAAAATGTCTTTCAATTATACCAAATATCTTCCGATTAGGTCTTATTGTTCGAAAGTTAAGGGAGCGGGTATGTAAGAAACTTTAGACACGAACTATATACATAGAATTCATTCCTTACGGTTTTTAAAAGGAAACTCTTGTGTATTTGTTTTTAAGCGACAATGAACTAATAAATACGTACTACCATAGTGTAGTTAGCAAATTTGTAAGAGTTAGTTAACCCAAAACCATCTCCTGTATAAAAAAAATTATTATAAAAATAAATGTTAGCAGTTAAGGAGCTTCGGAAATTTAATATAATATACAAAAGCATAATGAGAACAGAAATAAATTAATAAAAAATATAATAAGAAGGAAAATTCAAACAAATGTCAGATAAACTCTAAGTCCTATGTTAATATTTACAAATCTTAAAATCGAAGCAAGGAGGTAGCCTCTTAGAGTTACGATATAAGCGTTATCGTTCGCTTTCCATTTAAGAGAGAACGAAAAATATTGTAAAATCTTATGTTTATTTTTGAGAACTTTAAACATATTCATTTTGCCATATATGGTATAGGATTTCATTTACATACTGATGCTAATACAATTTTGCATGTATGCATACTATGCAAAAGCTTCGATTAGCGTTACCATAGCGATGCTACAATTTTAATTAACATTATTGTGTATCTTGCTCCCCTCTCCTCCACCGATTCACCAAATCTCACAAAAACACGTTCATTTGCATAAAATCAACTGTTCTAGTTGCCAAATAATGCAATCTTATTTATTATGCAACTCTTGTGACGCAGTATATATTGATCAAACGAAACTAAATTTACACCATAGAATTGCTCAGCATACCAATAACAATAGCAATTGTAGAAGAATGTAGAAGATACGTACACATCTGACGTCGGACCACTACAATAAACTAAACAGAGATCCTACTAGCAAGATTGAGAGACAAATTGGGAAAGCCATCACGGGCTCATCTATACCCAAAGAGGAACAAAGACGGCTACTTCCTCCGGAGAATCGACCACCACGAATATATGGGTTATCAAAGATCCACAAAACAGAAAACTCTCTCAGACCTATCGTCAGTACTTATGAATCTCCCACCTACGAATTGGCAACATATGTTGCTAGGCAACTCCAGGCAGTAGACCGGACTAGCGAACAGCTACGCGAAAAATGTGCATTTGTGCATTTTGTGGAAATACTCCAACAGTACAATATATCGGATGGCGATATCTTAGTTAGTTTCGTCGTAAAGTCTCTCTTCAGAAATGTACCACTAGACGTAACACTAGAAATCATCAAACAGTTAGGACTAGAAGAACTACAAGAAGATTTAATAGAATTGGCAAGATTTTGTCTGACAACATATTTCTTATGGAATGGAAACTTTTATGAATATAAGAGTGGACAGCAATGGAATCACCATTATCACCGATTATTGCCAATATCTTCGTGGAGGTTTTCGAGCAAGAAGTTATTAAATCCAACTTCAAACCGAAGTGCTGGATAGATATATAGGCGACACTTTAGTTATATGGCAGCATGGACGATATCGGACGAATTTCTGAACAGGCAACACACGAACATTAATTTCACCATGCAAATTGAGAATAACGGAACGTTATCTTTTCTCGACGTATTAGTGAAATACGACAACTGGAGATAAGCCACACACCGTACCTATATCGTAAGAAAACGCATCATCACCTTCAACAAAAGACATCTCTTGTCAACACGTTACTAAGAAGAGCAGACAAGATAAGCGATAAGGAACACAGACCATTTGAGGTTCAACATGTACATAAAGCATTACGGCAGAACGGCTACAAGACCAAGGACATACGACAAAGACGCAAAGAGAAGAAGGAGAAGGATGCAAGTCAACAAGAACAAACAACATACACATATCACCCATATATTGCTTGCATGACTGACAGACTAAAGAAAACGTTAGAAAAGAAGAATATTACAATACGGTTCAACACTGTGAAGAAAATAGAGCGGTTACTCCCGCCGAATAAAGATCACCTGCCTAAGCTACACATCAAAGCAATATACGAACTTGTTGCAATTGGGGATAAAGTTACATTGACAGACAGGAAGTAGCATCCAATGCAAAATTAAGGAACACCGATCGGATACCCAACGTGGATATACGGAAAGTAGTAGCTGAACACCTATTTTAATATGGAGACCATCGTATTATTTATGACAACGTTAAACTCTGAGCGAAAACTACGCAGTACCTGGCAAAGAACTTTACAGGATCGTCGATTTAACCACAATAGTGAAACGAATACGGGTCGATGGCCGAGTGGTTAGGCGGCTGACTATTGTTGTGAGAGAACGATAGGTGCCGGGGTTCAATTCTCTGGAGGGACGGTGACATTTTTTCAGAGAGTTTAATCCCGGATCGACTTGCCATTCGCTGTTGGGAGCAAAGTGATTAACAGCGCGGCATCATAAAAGGCGATATGATGCTGTCACAAAGCCATTTAAACACAACTTACACACACTAAAACTACACCGCAAGAGTTGCAGTGATAGCCAGACAAGTAATACAGCTTACGGAGTCACTGCAACTAAGCACCCACCACACAAAAAAAAAAAAAAAAAAAAAAAAAATGCAGCTCATCCAACTATAATAGTCACGAATCAGTGGCGACTTAAAAGTTGTAGCTCTTAACATGGGTTGCAGTTAGACTATATCAAATTTTGTTGTTTTTTGTGTGAATAAGGCAGTCGGGTAAAAGCACTTCATTACAAGAGACCGAACTGGTCGGTTCGACAATCATTAGAGTCAGGTCAAAAGAATGCACAATAAATGCCATCGTTAGACTCTAAAAAGATTTTGATGTCACCACTGCAGATCAAATTGAGCCTAATGAAAAGCTTTGTTAAGGCACGTAGCGAGGTGGGTCGGCTTTTTAGTACTTGCATTAGAAATTCCTGAGAGTAAGTGAAGCAAAAATCAGAAAAGATATTTTTATTAGGGCATAAATTCTAAATATTCTGAAAGACGAACATTTTAACAGCACTCTAATAGATATTAAAAAAAGTGCTTGAAATAATTGTCACCTCGTGGTCAATAATTTCTTAGAAAATCAAAAAGCTGAGAATTACGTTACCGTTCATGCTATCATCGAATCAAAAAATGAGTTTCAATGTCTTTAAAAGTCTGGATTAACATTTTCCTGGGAACTGCTTACGTGATGAGAACGGCAAACACTTTCATCAGCATATATCAACAATGGAGAAGAGATACCATAGAAACTAGAACTCTTCCATGCTGCCGATTACAGTTGGGCTCTTGTTAGAAATGTTCCAGAAAGAATCCACTAAACATAGAATAGTAAACAAACGGCTCATTTAGTGACTCTGAAAATGTAAAAGTATTTATTTTTATTTTTTTTTGAAAAATAAAATTAAAACTTATTGAATAATGCAAACTTTTTAATTTCAGCCATTTTAAAAATTAATAAAAAAAATGCAGTTTTCAAAGAAGATAAAACAAATAAAGTAAAATTTTTCAATGTTATTATTGTCTGAAAATTTCCCCAATAGCTGTGTTAAATGTTTTTTACTGCCTACGTTGAAAAATAAACATATTTTCTTAATTTCTGAAGGTAACAGGCATACCTTTTTCAGTCCTCCAATTGAACCGCTTCGATTCAAAAGTCCATACTATCAATATTCTTGACACATGTCACATGCCTGCTTTTGTGTGAAAGACATATTAATAAGTAGTTGCTTTTGTTACAAGGGACGTTTTACGGTCGAGGACGTGAAAGGCGGAGGCTTAGCCGGGATCTGCAATACATCCCTACCGGCTACGTAAATAGGTTGTTATACCTATGATTGCAGAATAGTAACAAGGATTAACGACTTATGTATATCGGTTTCTCTTAACAGCGGGAAGAAATACGTTACTTACTTCTTTAAGAATGTAAGTAACTTCATCGTCGGCCAACAAAGATTTATATCTCTTATTCCAAAAATTGTTCTCGTCTATCAAGCGTTTAAAATTCCATATATGTATCTATTACTACAGAAGCAATAAGTAATGTATTAGATCCCGTTGTCAAAGGTAACCTATGTATATATGTTGTTCAAAAGTCGTGAGAAAATTATTTATATAAGTGAAATAATAAACTTGCGTAGCTGCCAGCAGGAAAAACCTGATCAATGACAGAGTAAACAAATCGGAATATGTTCATTAATCGATAACAATATAGAGTAGAAGTTACTTAAGAAGAAAAAGGCCAAAATGTACTTTTAAAGCACCAGTAATTTATGTATTATGAAGGGAATGAGCATGTGTTAAGATTAAAAAAAACTACCGTAAAACGAGGTGACTTTGTAACATCCAGGCGACTTTGTGACAGCACCATATTCCTTTGAAAAAGTCATTCTTACATCTCTCTGTATTATTTTATTGTAGTAACCTTTCGCACGCGCATCGGTAAACGGTTGAAGCAGTGTCACCTATTATGTCTCGCGGTTGTTCTGCAGCTTTTTTACAACACACATATTTTTTAAAGTGGATAAGCAATTTTGACTTTAAGTTCAATACTTTGTCTTGTGTAACTTAAACCGTTTGTTTTATCTATTTTTGCATATGATAGTGTTATAGTATGATCTATTAAGAAGCAGTAGGTGCCATCACTTCTATGTTCTTCTTAAAAATAAAGTATTTATGCTCTACGAAATGAAATGTCAACAAATATCGGGGTGAGAGTGTGACACTTTTCAGTATTAATAGGGGTGAGATTTTTTTAATGTAATTATTTGATGCATATTTTAGAAATGTCACGGACGGGGTACCGGGGACTCGCCCCTACAAAAACTATACATCTGAATCATTAGAAAAACTTTTAAGTGAAGTTAGAAAAAAAAGTTTCCTCCCGAGAAGCGCAAGAAAAGGAAGATACTTAGAAGTAATAAAGATCTGTCCTATGTGCTTCATAATTTTGATTTTGCTTAGGTATGGAATACATCGCAATACTTTGTATTTAAAACTTAATTTACGTTGTTTTCTTACATTTTGTTTTCTTACATTTTCTATAAATAAATTGTGCCAAAACGATCATTTTTATTATTTGGGTTCACATATTGATGATTCGGTTAGGAGGTTATTTTGTGACAAATTTGGAGCCTGGCATACATTTACGTGGTTATAATGTTCCAAAATTTCCTCACAGAAAGGTGACATTGTCTTCTAGTGAAAGCCCAATGCTGTCACAAAGTCACCTCGAGCGATGGGGTGAATGTGTGACAAGTATACATCAAAATTCTGGCTAAACTACTATTGTTTCTTGTTTTATATCGTCATTGTTTAGTAGCTAATGATGTGACTACTTCATATTATTTACTCCACCTTCGAGCTATAAAACTCGAACTGAAAAAATTATTAAAAGTGTCAAATCTGTCACAAAGTTACCTCGTTTTACGGTAGTTTGATTTAAATTCGGTAAAACGGTAACATTAATGAAATACTTTATTTGGTGAGTACAATGTCACAATAACAAGTTCGATTTTATTTATGTTTTATAAAATATATTAAAATATATATATATTAAAAGATAAGTACATAAAGGTCAAAAAATACATATATTAATAAAATATAAGAAAATAGATCATATGCATTATAAAGTTTTGGGATTGTCAACCATTGTGATTTCTGAAAGTAGCATCTTCATTCTAGCAGACTGTTTGTTCTATAGCCGGATCTTTATATTTTTATTTGTAGGGTAAAATTAAATAAGTTAAACAAAACTATGTATCTGACGCTTCTGTTTATTATAGATTACAGAAACAAGTTTCATAATTTTGCGCTTTCACGCCAACATCATAATTAGGAATATTCAGACAATCTGTCGTATATGAATGTTATGAACTCCTTGTTAGTATCTTCGTTAAATTTTATTAAACGTTGTGGCAAATCCGAGACTAAAGAATTTGTAGGATATATAAGTCGTTGTTCGCCCGTTCGCTAAGGTTAGTGATGAAAGAGCGGCGGGAAAACAGCAATAAACCACGGGTAACAATCTCTTTTACATATTAATCACCTCGCTAAAAATTATGAAATAAATGTGCTGGCAATGTTTAATGTAGATGTAATAAATCGTTAATGTAATCTCTTGGAATAATTAGGAAAATAAAATGTGTTATTTTTTGAATAATTATTTTATATTAAATACGGTCTGATGGAAACGAATAATTAAGATGAATAGTAGCTGTAATTAATTTTGCGCGCAAACAAGAGACAACTAAGGAATTTCATCAACCCCTTTAAGAATTAAATTGCTGCTTTTGTGAAACTTGTTAAAATTTTCTGTGCTACGATGAACGAATTGAAGAATATTCTTACTCTATCCTTTTATTGATAAACCACGTAATAGTGTCTAATATTATTGATATTTGCATTATAATAGCATGCGTCTATTTCAGTTTCACAGTTTCTAATCTAATTGTAGGTACATACATACAATGTATTTTGCATTAATCGAACATTTCAAATGCATAAGAAAAATGTACGTGCATAGGGGAAATAAATATCACTTTCCTTACTTAACTTTCTCGTTTTGCAAAAATATTGGAACGTGCTGCATGGTTGTACAGATGGTTTCATTAATTTTGTAATAAGTATATTACTAGGACGGTTTCAGAAAATAATTTTAAGTTATAATTGCCGTTCATATTATAGATAAATAGATAGTTTGTTAATCCCCTGGACTGCAATGCAATATGGGAAATTAGGATACAGGATATATAGATTAATTAAAAATATAAACATGAAACAAGTACACCTTACCACAGTTAATAATACTGGTATAAAACAATCAAACGTATATTTAACCTATGTATAGTGAAAAGAGACACTTATATAAACTCTATTCTTGCTTGACTGATAAAAAAGGTTTGTTTTCATAACAGAATGATCGATGTGAAGGAATTTCTAGCATAGGAATGTTTCGCGTATTATCGAAGTGGTAAGTACTTACCTCTGTCAGGTGTGTTTTTTTTTTCATACACCAGTAGATGTATTACATATGTAAGTACATGGCAACGGAAACATTTTCATTAAGGTAAAGTAGGGTCGCAACCACGTCGGCAATTAACATTATTCATCAAAAATATTGCGCGTTTTTGTAACCTGAAAACTCTAATCAAGTCAGGTGATGATTCCTATGTTGTCGTTGCATATGAAAGTCACAAGTGGAAATGGTTAAAGTAATACATTAAAAGTAGCTCACTTCTGATTTGAGTTGGGTCAGTATATACTGATGCCACCTTTTTACGCAAATTATCTGCACCTATAATCAACATATAGAAATTTTTGATTTATTTGTTAGGTATCACTAAATCTTACTAGATTTGATTTATTTCTGTCATACGAAATCGCCTTGGATTTTCTACAAGCACTCTTTTTATTGTTTATATTTAAATATTTATGACGTAAGTACTCATTTACAAACACCAAACTGTCTGTGGCGTGTCATATAGCGCTTAATTTACTATGTTCGCTAATAAGGAAGCATGCATCATCGGTGAATAGTTTAGTGGCGTCCGTGAAAGTGAGAGTTTAAAGCAGTAAACCATTTTCGGAAATACACATACCTACTATTCAGAAAATGTACAGGAGTACGCAATCTAAATTCATTTTGAAATGTGTAAAAGCCATATTAAATAAATACTGAAACTATTAAACCTAACTATTAAACTATTTCAAAAGATGTAAAAATTCACAAATGTCTATTCGTCAAATGACATCATAGGTAGAATATGACGTTTTAATATGATTATGAATAAGTTCTTAATTTAAATAATATGTGATCAACCTTGTCTAAGCATTCAAAACCACGCATAAGATATAGACTTTATTGATATTGTGTGATTTTTAAACGTCTAGTTAAATTGTAATTCCGTAGGCTTTCACGGCTGGTGTCACTTGTAATAGAATCTTCTTCCGGGTTTCGCCGTGTAGTCGTAATTGTACTCCATGTTCTTCGTAGATACATCGGTGCGTGACCGTTTCGCTCCATTGGTTGTGACGAATTTTCGTAGAAAGCTCTTCCACGTGTTGCCAGGTCTTCACTGTTGAAATTAGGGTATTTCTCTATCTCGATGGCTTCCCTAATAATTCTACGGTGGTAGTTCTTTGCACTAGCTAATACTGCAGGCTCTTGAAAGTTTACTTTATGTCCTGCAGCAGCCGCTGATTGTCCAGTTCTTTTTCCTCGCGTGTCCCTTTGATGTTCCTACACTCGTTGTTCAATCGCTCTTCCTGTTTGTCCAACATAGTTTTCGCACTCGCACATTAGAATAGAATAGAAAAGAATAGAATAGATTAGAATAAGTTTTATTGCTTTGAGATATCTACATTTTAAAGTACAAGAAGAAACAAATAGAATAGGTAACAAAGCAAACGTCAAGAGAAAACTAGGTGTAACTTAATTAATTAAAAGTTCAAATAAGAACTAAGTAATTAACTAAATATAACCAAAATACTCTTCCACTGAATAAGGCTCTATCTGGAGGAGCAGTCGGTTGCATGCCTGTCTAAAGGAGTGTAAGTATCTTATTTCCTTGATATGATTCGGTAATTTATTGTACATTTTTAATGCCGCATAAGTTGGGCCATTTTCGCTTAGCGTTAGTCTATGTTTCGGAAGGCAGTACCGATCCTTATGTCGAGTACTGTAGTTATGTGTGGAAATATACTCGTGAAGTAAGTGCTTATTTTTAAAAAAGAAAAGTAATATTTCTAAGATATAAATTCGAATTACCGTAAGTATATCGAATTTTTTAAAGTAACCTCTACAGGATTGGTTAACCTTTAAATGAAGCATAATGCGCAGTAACTTTTTTTGGTAGATAAATACTCGACACAAGTCGGAGCTGCCACCCCAAACAATAATACCGTACTTAATTCTAGTATAACAGCAACCGCTGTAGACTATGCGCAACACCTGCTCACTGACCAAATCTTTGATTTGCCGCATAGCAAAACACAACTTACACAGAGTATTACAAAGCATATTAATATGCTCCCTCCACTTTAAATTAGCATCAATAACTATGCCAAGGAGCCTGGCAGAACTAACAGTTTGGTAAATACACTTATTTAACTCTACATTCTCTACAATAGGGTTTGCTTGCCGCGTTGAGAATGCTAAGACATTCGTTTTGTTATGATTAACTTTTAAGTGATTAGTCTGTAGCCATTCTTCAATATTTTTGATATAAATACTTCCTGTATCACTAATTTCTCTAATGGAGTTACCCTTTAGTAAGATTGTAGTGTCGTCAGCAAAATTAATCATTAAATGATTAGCTTGATTTTGAATATTGTGTAGATCATTAATATATATTACGAATAAGAAGGGGCCAAGTACACTACCCTGCGGCACACCTTGTCTGACAATCTTATCTTTAGAGTAAGTTGTTCTACTTTTAGATTTTATGACCGTAGTTTGTTTTCGGTTGGAAAGATAGCTGGTAAACCACGACAAGGCTGTGCCGCGGACACCGTAATACGCAAGTTTTTTAAAAGTATTTGACGATCTATACTATCGAAGGCCTTACTAAGATCTAACATAATCCCACAGCACGCCTCTTTATTTTTCAAGGCAACTAATATACTGTCAACAAGGTTATATAGAGCAGTTTCAGTACTCTTCCCTTTAATAAAACCATGTTGAAATTTATTCATTAAATTAACTTGTAGACTCCTTCTCCCGTAGTACGAGATTAGTTCCAGAGAAATTATTATTATTATTATTATATTCTTCCTATCTTCTCAGTTACTCCGGAGACGTACCGTAGACGGGCGAATCTTTAGTTGGTTCTGTTTCGGCAGGTGGTTTCTCGGTATCACTATACTCGTTCTTCTTTAGTGCTGCTATGACGTGTCGCTTTTCTTCCTCCAAATATTCGGTGTCGCTCTGTGCATTAAGGTTTTCATGAGCTTACTTCTGTTGAGATGATAATGGGACGATGCATGTAGGTATATGTCGGTGTGGGTTTTCTTCCTATAAACTTCATGTTGTACTTTGCCAGACTGTGTGCGATACACCATTACATCTAGGAACGGCAGTCTTCCTTCTTGTTCTAATTTCATGGTGAACTTTGTAGATGGGTGTTGTCGTATTGAACAGCAGCAAATAGTGTTAGCAATAGATTGGTACTATTCTGATGTGATTGATTGCAGTTTAAATTTATCGTTAACTATTTGCTTCTACTATTTGCTTGAGTGAAGCCACTGTAAGGACGAAACTTTTATTAACGAAATTTTGATTAAATTTACATACCTTCAACCAGTTTTTAAATTTTTGAGGCCATTATGATGCAATATATTATCTGTCTTGAATTATATGTAAATATTTTATTTATTATTTTCTAAAGTTTCACACTGAATCTTTTCGTGTAGAAGTTAAAGACAATAAGGTTTATTACAGAGCTTCCAGATTTATGTTTCGTGTTTTGCAAATAAAACAGCTTTTTATGTTACTATTTCTACTATAATAGTTATAATGAATTCAAAACACATAAAGTACTTGGAACATAATATTTTTAATAAACTGTAAGTGACACCTAACAAATGAAACTAAGAAAATGTTTGACATAGATCAATTTAACATTTTTCAACATTCAATAATTTTTTTACTGTAGTACTTTCTCACTCTAAGCACTAAAATTACTATCATACATTGTCTTGTCATAATATCACACAATTTCCATGGAACGATCCGGACTATTTTATATCATTCTACAGAATTGGAAAGAAGTACTACGACCGTACAACGTCAACGTTAAAATGGCTAATCGGTCTGTGGTGGTTAATCTCTGGTTACAGAATCTTAATGAAAGCAGTTCTTAATTGCAAGATAAGTATCCGTTGAATGCTTATCCTGTTGGAATATAAGGCTTTGATACGTATTTGTTTTGTAAAAAATTACCACGGTTAACAGAGCTAACATATTCTCACACAGTAATTGAAAAGTAATGTTTCTCTGGTGTTCGGTCTACATATCCTTATTTGTCCAACATAATATGAGTGAAAGACACGGGTAAATATTAAAATTTCATATTTACCCGAAATTTTTGGAAAATAAGATGTCCGTATAAGACTATATAAGGAAATAAAGTGAGTGTAATACCTACATCATGTAGGTCCTGTGTTTTTCTAGGAACTTAATCTTTATACATGTGATAAGAGCACCTGTTGTGTGATTTTATCACTTGGCATTGCATGTAAACTAGCGATTACCAGAAAAACCAGAAAACTATGAAAGGCTATTTGTAATTTAGTGTTGAGTGTGAGAACTTTACATGCTTCTATTTCAATCTTTCTGTATTATTGACTATACATAGTCATATTCAATTTCAAGATGAATGCGGTTTCACTATAAAGATAGTCTCGGAAAAATTTACTTCTTGCGAAATTAATTTCGGATTGAATTTCTGAATTGAATGTAATTTTCTTATCTATTTATCTTTTCTTTTTAAAACCAAAACTAAGTTCAGATTACAATTATTTTTTATTTCCTGGTATAATTCCTCTTATATGTTACGAACGAAAGAATAATATAAGATATACAATAAAACAACAAATGAACTATTAATAAAAATTAATCTATTTTCAAACATGTAAGTAAAAAACGTATAAAACACGAAAAGGAAAAACAGACAATATGTATAAAAATTATAACTAAAGTAGTAAATGCAGTAGTCCAAGACATAATAATTGTCAAGAATGATTAATACAGAGATGAAAGACTTGGATCAAATAATAAGTGGAATAAGAAAACAAAGTTAAATTGATTGTTTAGTTACTTTATAAAATTTGTGACAATAGTTCGTTATTTTATTTCGCATGCATTTGTTAGTTATAAATTAATTTACGTAATTCAATAAGCAGTTCATGCACTTCACGCCAGTACATTGTTCTGCTTTGTTCGTTATATATTACAAGTGATATCACGTAACACTAATTTAAAGAATACAAACAAGTGAAGTTGACAGTAGTTCCTTTGGTAAAGTGAGATTAATTTTTAATGTCTTGCAGTTACTGCATTTGCACTACTTTTATTTCTATTCTTGTAGCTTTGCTGACTTTAATGAATTCTACTTTGATACATGTTGTAGACATGGTTTGTTAATTATAAGTACTCGACAGCTTCCAAAGTTTCAGATAATTACAGCGCCAGAAAGCAATTTTAATTGCGGCAAAGTTTAAGTCAAATTGAAATAAATAGTAAGTTGGCACAGTAAATGATTACATTTTTAACTAAGATACGTGTTTAATATATATGTAGTTCTGTTAGTATTAAAACTTATTTAGTTTCTTAATAATATACAGTGAAGGAAATGGCTATAAAGGCATAGCGACAAATAAAGCTGCGCATCGTGTCATCTGACTTAGCCTCTTTCCTCATACGATAGAACTCTCGTAATAAATCTACCTTTTTCCATACCTCTTTGTAACTTATTATGATGTTTATTGCATTTAGTCGCATTCCCTTAATTCACAGTGTGTCAATGTTGGACAAAATTCATCGCCTGCGAGGTCTTTGGTCTTGGTGGCCTGGTTGGTAGCATTGCAGACAAAGATTTGATCAATGTTCTTTACACTCCTTTTTCCTATGTCAAAATTACAGACATTTGAAACATCTAATTGTTTCAACCCTTTGATGGACTCTGTAGCCAATATAGCCCGTTTCGATTTTATTAAGCTTCAAAAGCATTATTAGCAACTAATTTATTGACGTAGAGATTAGCTATTTGATTCCCATACCTACTCGGCCTCATGGAATTAATCTTAACTGTATGTGCACTTTTATTTCCCACTAAATTCCTTATTGCCGTTTGTACCTTTTCTTTTCTTAAATGCGCATGCTTTTACTTTTAATCCATGGCCTATTGCATCGATTTTTGTTTTCTTGATGGGTTCAATCTAAACACCGATTTGATCATGATTCATGTTATTTTGAACTATCTTGTGTAGATCAACATATCCATGATTTATACTATGACTCTTTCGATTACAGGTTTACAGCTATCCACTTTTAGCAGATAGGTATCTGATTACGTTTCCCTAATATATTTTGATTTTGCTCCATGTTTTCAATATCGTCTTTTGCAAAGATATATACCATGCCAACACGTTCCACCTACTGGTAGATACATTAGCAATGTGTGGTCAATTGTTAGTGGAAGGAGCTACGAAAATTTGCTAACAACTAATTCTAAATAGATATTTTATATTAACTAATTGTTAACAATAAGTTCTTACAACTATACGGGCAACGCTTGAAATCCCTCTTTGAACGTAGTCTTAATAACTGTGTCTAATGTCTAAAACTTCAAAAATTAAGCGCAGTTGGGTTTTTAGCGCATGGGTGCAGGTAAACATATCGCCCAGCCAGTTCTCGTCTAAAGTTTTCGATATATTTAAAATACCACGATATTCTCGCCTACGATGGTATATCTTTTTATTTGCTGTAATTCTCTCCTGTTGTCTTCCAAAAAAAAAATCTGAAACGTTTTCCATTTTTTATCCAAGTTGTTTACTATATGTGCTCTACTGCAATAGGGTTTGATTCAGTTAATATAACCATGATCAAGTTTTGCTGCCCTCTATTAATTCCGTACGTCACACATCTAGTGAATGTTTGTTTAATGGATGGAGTATTTCCTGATTGTTGGAAATATGCTGTTGTTGGTCCTTTACCCAAGAATAATACTCATGTATATGCGGATGATGCACAGCTTTACCATGACTTTCTGCCTTCCGAGTGGGGCGCTGCTGCTATTACATTACATTACATTACATAATCTGACAATCAAACCTAATAAATCCAGGGTTGCTCTCTTTGGTACTAAGCGTATTTGTGAAAATTTATCGAACGTTTTCAAACTAAAAATTGATAATAAAGTAATATCTTTGGTTGGGAAAGTTAGGAGCCTGGGTTTAATTTTGGATAATACTCATAGATATCGTGATCAAATTTCAAATTATATTAAGTCCGCGCACATAAATTTAAAGAAGTTGTACCCGTATAGACACGTTTTCAATGAAAATATAAAGAACAATCTCTGTGATACCTTCATTCTCTCGCAATTTTAGTACTGTACAGCTGTATATCACTATGCACTTGACAGTTTCACAAGATTAAGAATACAAAAAATACAGAACGCGTGTTTACGGTTTATTTATGGTATATTGAAGTATGAACGAATATCACACAAGACGGACAACGGCGGGTTGGTTGAACATGGAGAATAGAAGGCAGCTTCGGTGTTTAGTCCTATATCATCAACTTCTGTTAACAAAGTGTCCTCCATACCTTTATCACAAGATTACTTTCAGAACGGATATTCATAATCTCTCTACTAGATTTAGGGGAAAAATTTCTCCACCAAAACATAAAACTACTCTATATGAAAGATCTTTCAGCTATAATATTTGCCGTAGTATTAACCTTTTACCCGAGTCGCTCCTGCTTCTTTCACCACATGTTTTTAAGAGGCATGTCAAAGCTCGACTTTTTCTAAGCCAGACCAGTTGATGCATTCAGTTATCTAGTATTAGTCAATTTAAGTAAGATACTATTTTTCACATTTGATAATGGGGGAGGAGAGGGAAAAAGAAGGAAAATTATTTTTCATTATTACCTATTCATGTACTGCACCGACATTTTAAATTGTAGGCATTACTCTCTTTAAGTTCCTTTGTTGACATGTAAGGTTAAGTGTAAGAGCAGTATTTACTGAACTTCGACTTATGATTGTAGTTGATATCCTTGTCTTTGCATATCTTTATGTATGTAATTGATTGTTACTGCCACAAACTACAATAAAGGTATTATTATCATTATTATTATTATTATTATATGATCGATTTCACTACATAATTACTCACTTCATTTCCAGCTTAGTCTTCATATTCTCCTCAACTATCTTCTTTAGTTCTTCTAGATTTTTATGTTCGTTTTATAATCGTTTTACCTTATTTTAGTTAAAGATGAATATATACTGTAGTAGACAATACTTTGTACTACGCGGCAGAAAATATTCGACAATGTTATTCAAAGGTGGATGTATTTTTTATGTGTTGTTGGTGCTTAGTTGCAGTGACTCCGTAATCATTGCAACTCTCGCGGTGTAGTTTTGTGTATGTAAATTGTGTGTCAAATAGCTTTGTGACAGCATTATATTGCCATTTCTAATACCGCGTTGTTAATGACTATGCTTCCAAGAGTGAATGGTAAGTGGATCCGGATTTCAGCTCTTTGAAAAAATGTCACCGCAATAGCAATAATATAAAGATGGTGCTTTTCAAGTTTCTCAGAGAGAATTTTATATACAGGGCAATCCAAATTAAGTGTTCACCATTGATAACTTTGTTATTATTCAAGATACAAGACTGTTTAAATTAGCAAACTTGTACTACTTTTAACGCTCTTTAAGATGGAAGAATAAATAAAACAAATGCGCAGCGCGTTTTCGAGTTTTGCCGAAAAATATGTTTTTTTCTCAAATGGAAACCCCTGTATATTATATCATTTTCTGCTAGAACTTTTTAAACAAAAAGTCTTTTAAGACATTTTTTACTGCGATTAAAAATACTTGAGTTATAATGAATAAACGAAAACAGCTAAATAACTTTTATAAACTTTATTTTATACATAAACTTATCATTAAAAGAAAATAAAAATTACTGATTTTTTCATAGAAGATGTTTAAAAATACCACCTTGTTGTTCAATACATTTTTGTACATGCTTCCGAACTTCTCGAATTGCTTAGCTGTTTTTATTTAGTCATTATAACTCAAGTATTTTTAATCCCAGTAAAAAATTTCTTATAAGATTTTTTGTTTAAATATTAAAGTTCTAGCAGAAAATGATATAATATACAGGGCTTTCCATTTGAAAAAAAAATTATTTTTCAGCAAAACTCGAAAACGCGCTGCGCATTTGTTTTTTTTATTCTTCCATCTTAAAGAGCGTTAAAAGTACTATAAGTTTGCTAATTTAAACAGTCTTGTATCTTTAATAATAACGAAGTTACCAATGGTGAACACTTAATTTGGATTGCCCTGTGTATACATATGTATATGTAGTTACAGTATCCTTGTATCCCCATAGTTATCTATTTCTAGCATCTGCATCTATAGGGAAAGCTCAGCAAAATCTAAAGATAGGTTGAAACAGATTTATAAACTAAGAACAAATACTTGTACCTAACTATAGTGGAGACAATATGAAAATTACATCTGCGCTATGAAGATTATATTGTTTCGCATCATTAAATACCACTTTAATAATAATGTCTTTATTTCTATACATACATCCAGTTCCTTACAGCACAAATGTTATGCTACAAAAGTCAATCTTTTCCTCCTATTCGTAATTTTAATTTCGTAACTTTTTGCTTTGCATGCAGTCAATCCATTCTGGCTAGGTACCACAATAATTCAATACTTATCGAGTTTTGTAGTTTCGGTTTTTTACCTCTTTTAATTTCCAGTAATTAAGCCCCGCTCTTACAAAATCAGTTACAGTTGAGGAGGGTTTTCTTTAAGTTTTTAATTATCCTTTTTGAAACTTGCTATTATTGAAACCTTTTACCAAATTGCATTGATAATTAATTTATTTCAAATTATAGCAATAGTATTTACTCCATTAGTCACTGCTACTAAATTTCAGCAGAATAGTTAATTAGATGTCGTGCTAAAAACATGTGCATTTATTAGTATATGTATCTCTACAGACATTTTAGTCACTGCGTTACATGTATATGCATTGAGATGTTATAGTTTCGCTTTAAATAGAAGAGATAATTATATGTATTTTCAATACCGAATTTTTGTATTCGCATCCTATATAACTGAGGTGTTTTGTAAATGTATTTCAATCCTCTTGGTTTATTATTTTCTGAATCACAGCACAGATATCGCAATATTCGTCTAAATCCGGTCATCATCAATGCACAACAATCTTTCTTATAGTTTGTTGCATAATAACGCTTATTTCTAATTTACATTATCATTGTTGATAAGTCAAAATTTAGAAAAGTTGTTTCCTAAACTTAATGTTGAAAGACCATTTCTCTTTAACGAATTTCATCAGCCTCGTTTACTTTGCCCTCTAGGCTACCATTTCTTTCTTATCAACGTCTCTCTCTAGCGAATTTTCATAATTTTAACTTTAAATTCTGACATTACTTAACTGTCGTTTCTGCGTTATTTCGGTGATGTCTATTACAAAATATACTGTTATGTATATATTGTGTGATATCAAAAACAAGCCGGAATACTATACAGAGTATTCTGTTTCAATGTCAGCTTTACACTGCTGCTCTATTCTAATCGATAGAAAAAAGAGATTGAATAAAATATATATTTACTTCAGTGTTACACCATTTACAAATATTTATAGTTATCCAAAATGTGTAGAATATTAATTATTTTATAGCTGGTCGTGAAATATAATTGCAGTATTATGCCCCGCTCTCTCTCTGACGCAACTTTTCAATCGCTAATCACAACTTTCGTCCACTTTACCAGTATTTCTGGCGTTATTCAGTGTACCATTGGTCTCTATTAGCGAGGGATTATTTCTATACTTTTATAAATATTTTATAAATCGCCACAAATAGAAATTGCATTTTGTGAAGGTCCACTTCCGAACAATCTATCGGCAAATGAATTACGTAATGTTTATGCTCCTTCTATTAACAAAAAATGTCCATGTCCATATATGAACCACATGGATATACTGGGTGAGCAATTTCAAGCGAAGGAGGTTGACAGAACAAATTTTCAGTTAGTAGCAGTGAGTAGTTGCTTATAAATAGTTAATTTACTGAATAGTAAACAAGCGTTAAGCCTAATGTGACCAACCTGCTTCAGTTGAAAGTGCTCGCATAATATAAGGGTAGATGTTGCAATAGTAATAATATTTTCGCAAAAATTTCTCCATCAGTGGAACAAATTGGCAATTAATATGTCATATAATATTAAAACAGCCATGACTATCATCAACAATGAAATGAAGAAAGAAATCATTGATATATAAGATTGTGTTTACAATCTCACAAAGAATATTATTACACTAGGTTGGGAATTTGGGTATGGCAGCGAAAGATTCCAACAATAGACACAAATTTTCAAATTCTGAGCTTTTGCAATTTATTTATTGCTTCATCAGAGAATTAAGATAACATAACATTTTCAACAGCATTACAACATATTAAAATTAGTATTAATAAAAAACTAAGTCGCATATTAAAATCAATTATTAAAATTAAATTAAACAGCGGGAGAGACCACGCCAACAAACGAAAACGCCATGCGATAATTATTATTACATTACATACAATTATCACATGGCGTTTTCAGCTGTATTAGCTATCACTTATCTGAGAAGGCCTTTCTTTTAAAAACAAAAAAGTATAAAAATGTCAACTTGCAAAAACATATCATAAATAAAGAAATAAAATAATTCCAATTTAGAAACTATGTAATTAATAATATTATTATTTGCAGACTTATCTATAATAAGTGTTCAAACAAATTACCAACAATTCAGAGAAATGTTTTTGGAGCGTTCAGTAAACATATTTATCTTGCATAATTTTAAATAATAGTTAAAAGAGGTGAAAACACGTTGAAACCATTACAAGTGATATATCATCTGTTTAAAAGTAAAAATGACTTTAAATTTAAAAATAAAACTAATAGTATTTAAAAAAAGTATATAATGATTTTTCGAAAATATCGTAAGAAAATCTGTAAACGCTATTTTATTCAGCCTAAGAAATGGCAACGAAAAAGCATTTGTTTTTTTATATCTGTTAAAATAATGTCAGTAATAAATAAAAACTAATATCGCAAAAACAATTTTTTTCCAAAATATCAAAATTTTGCAACTTTTCTAATTTAGCCAACATTGTAACTCCTACCGTTTTCAAAATTTTAATGTTATTCCATTCTTATCTCTTCTTGATGTACAGTATGTCGTACATCATTTCATAAATTCACCTTTTTCAAAAAATAATTCTCTTTATAGTGGTTAGATACGACAGATTCAACGTTTATTATTCTACTATACAAGGAGTAAGCTTAATTCAGGTTTTAAATTTATTTTTGGGATATGGATAAGTAATTGAGTTTGAAGGTGATACGGAAATAGAAGCTGAAGTTAGCACGACAAGTTAGCAGGAAAAGTTTTTTAATAACATGCAGGAGTAAGAAAGTAATTCAAAATTTGATTAGGACATCTTTTGTATAATGAAAACGCATAATTCAATAAAGAGTAAGTTTAATAAAATAAGAGATAGTATGTATATGTATTCCACAAAACACTGAATTTATCTATTAGGGACACTTTTATCACATTATCTTACACGTATACATAGCGAAAAAGAATATTCACGAATAATACAAATTAAAACAATAAAAATCAAGCCTAGTTTCACAGAAAGAATTACTATACCAGCAGCATAATATATTCAACTTACGTACTTTACACATCTGGCTTAAACAAATAAAATTTGTGTAAAATAAGTTGAAATAAAAAAGTATTTTGTGTGAACTTGGGATTTACTTTTATTATTTTAATTTACGTTAGACATTTCACTAACAATAAGTGAAAAATATATCAATATATGAGTTCAGAGGGCCAGTCATTTCCAAACAATTTCGATCTACAAAGGACATTTTCTTGATAGTATGTAATTCTATTTTGTATCGTTTCCAGATGGTTAATTTGTTTATTGATTCCAGCTTCTACCTGTCTACTCCTGTACTTCGTTCACATTTCCCTTAGGTTTATGATTCCGATTTACTGCGTCTAAATTGTTAGTTAAATTAGATTTATTACCTGGTTACTTATTTAAATCGACTTTTTCTTTTTTTTTCCACTTCTTTTTCACATTTCTTATTCAATGTAGACATTTGTGCATTGGTGTATGATGGTTAGATCGTGCTGCAAGTTTGATATAGCTAAATTATAAAAATATGGCTTTGGTAACTGTCTAATTAACGAATTGAAGCCAACTTTGCCATTTCTATTCAAGGCAATGATAACAATATTGTAATACTTAATGTGCAAACGTTAGAATTTCTCCTTTTTTTTATAATAGATTATACCTTTGGAAAAAAATGTAGTTTGACCGAAAATTTTAATTGGTCAACGACGGTAAGCCTAATTTGGCTAACTGACTTCCTCGAGCCACTTAAATTGTCGAGTTTAGTAGATTCGTATTTTTTATATTTTACTTTATTTTATTTTGTTTTCGTTTTTGTTTATTTTTGTATTATTTGTATTTACACTCTCATGATGCGGCTAAAACTCGAAAGTCCTCATAATAAAGTACAAATTAATTTAAATTGATATTGTGGGTATATTAAATGTTATTCATCGAAACGAATGCAAATATTTCTTTAAATTTCTGGCGTATTGTGTACTTTCTTTTCATTGCAAATTTTCCTTAAATAACATATAACAAGCTACGTTCAGTGTGAATCTTTATAAGTAGGTAACATCATTACGTTTGTTCTAGAATTCCTTTATTGTTTATTATAAGTTTGTTAGATATCTTTGTGAAGATAATTTTATTCGAAAATATCATCAATCAATTTCGATGTATCTCAGAGAGAAACCTTTATGTGTTTCAAAGAGAACGTGTCGAAGTGTTATTGGAGAAACCAACTCGATTGAAAACAGCAATAATAATGTTTCCATTGAACAAATAGCTTTCGATGTGGATCGTTAGATGCGGAAGTTCGTTAAAGCATGGGTTTATTATCGACAAACTTTATCGTATTTATTTCTAATTATAAAAGTTATTTTCAGTTCAAGTTTCTATTTACGATTTCCTATTAATATTTTTGACATTTTGAATACGCCCTGAATGAAGACAATATCCATATTTTAATAATTAGATTATTGACAGAGGAGAACAGTTTGTTACCGTATAAAACATGCTACAAATTTTGCATAACAACATAATCAGAAGTTTGTGTGGTACCGTTATTCTTAAACGAAATAAGTAAACGGAAGGTTTAGGCAAACGAAATAAGGTTGCCAAGGATGCATAATACCACAAATAGGTGAACATCTTTATTATACTTTTGATTCTTTCTCTTATAACTTCGAGTTAGTAGTATAACTAGAACTAAAATCGCGTAAAAAGTAAATTTACATTTTTCTGCATATTTATTTCTATTCAGTACAAACTTTCAACGAATGGAGAGCTATATTTACAATGCAAACCATTTAAAAGTTATTCTGATCTTTCTTGCTAAAATTTGCATTTGACATTGCGACGTAACATGATGCTACATTACATTATCCTTCAAATAGATGCCTAGTAGATGCAAGAACGATAACAGTACTATAGCATTAACAAAATAAAAATAATAGTTTAGATACTACAATAGGAAACGGAAATAGAAATATAAGTGCTTTATGTGAGCACCGTTGTCGTTTAGATATGCCAAAACCCTTGTGTGTACCCGACCAGTAGGTGCTACACTAATCTGCTGAGGTTCCAAGTTGTGAAATGATTCTACTACGCGATGAATTTATTCCGGTTTCGTCTAATTTTGTATAATAGATAGATGTATAGATTTTTGCCGTGTTTTCATAAATAAAAATCAAGCGGAGTAAAATCCGAATATCTATATGGTTAAAGCCAACGCTCCTTACGTCTAATCCGCCTAACTGATATCTTCTGATGAATTCACGGCATACTATACTGGCAATCTTCTGATACTCTCGGTGAATATAAAATAAATTCAAAATATTTTTTTAATTAATCGTTTGTTCAAAATCGTTGTCTACTGTTTACAGATTTCTAATGTACCGGGTAGCCAACTAAAGCTTCGTTCCAACACACCGTTCGATCGTTACTTGGACGAACGGGTCTCTGCGCAGAATGAATTTAGTGTTCCAACACAACGTCTGACCATGATATGTACGAACAGCCGCTTGTTCCAACACACTGTTAGGCGGTACATGAATCGGTACGTGTACGATCAAACGAGTACGTAGATTTTTATCGAGCCGCTTAGCCCCGGCTGTGCCAGAAATGCGCAGAACTGGTAATAACCTCAAATGATTTGAAGTCCCTCGATTGTCAGCAACTACTGTCAGTATCTCTTTTGATCTATACTTGATTTTTGTGTGTTATTACTGTTATTTGATATTTTGTTTTATCAAATATGAGTGATTCAGATACGGAGGGATTCTCTGATGAGATTAAGACCGTTCCAACACAAAGCGATGAGCGGATCAGTCAACTGTAGTATAATGTTAACGCATGCGCATAAAGTGATTCACGAACAATACATTGTACGATACACACACTGCGTGTTGGAACGAACCTTAAGAATGTCGCTCGGCCATATCTCAGGAACGGTTTACAGTAGAGCTTTGGGATAAAATATTACTGACTAAAATGACCCCCAGAAACATCTGGAAATTATTTAGAAAAGCGTAGGATGACCGCTAGAGAGCGTAACTGATCACCAAAAATTTTAATTCTTATTTTACGCGAAATTTACCAACTTAAGGTCTATCACGAATACGAAAATCGGAATCTACTGAAAGTTTCACATATTTTCCATCGGAAAACTTTTTCGTATTTTGTCAAATAAGGGGAGAGGAGGAGCAGAAACTTGGTATTGAAGGAACGCTTATAAATTCGGTTCTGTTGAACCGAATTTTGCAAACTTAGTCTCGTTGAAAACAGCATTACTCCTCCAATCTAACGCTTACAAATTGGAACCAATCTAATAAGTGATGTGCATGCTAGAGGACGCTGTTTAAATTTTTTCTGGAAAATTGTTTTTTCTCGAAAATATTAAATGGAAACGTATACTTTTAACAACAAATTAAAAAAGTGGGCTAAATGACCAACCAATCAGCGAAAACCGGGTATCGTTATTTTTTACCAATCCGAAGACATCTTCAGAAACGTGTGGATGGTAAAAATTTCTTCTATAAATTTAAATTATTATGCTTTTCTTAAATGACCCATTGTCAAGGGTGTGGATTCTACTATTTCCAGCTTTCGTATACAATTTTTATCTTTCATAGAGGTATCGTCCCATATACAGAGTAGAAAATATAGAGTTAATATTTAACTCTATGCGTTGTTTATAAAGGTCCACTAATTTTAGAGTAAAATATTAACTAGAAGAGGAAGAGTTAAGGTTAGAGTTCATTCTACTCTAGTTAAATGAAGCCAAATTCACTCTGTTTTAATTAGATTTAGAATTGTTCTTTACTCTAGATAAGTATAATATTGACTCTGCAATTATTAAATAATGTACCTCTAGCTAGTGTCGACATCTAATAAGGGATTTTATATAAAAAAAAAACTAATTGTAACAAAATATTTATTGAAACGATCCAAACAGCAATACCTACTCATTTCTATTTGTATAAAATGCTTCCTAAAAATTGATAACAAAATAAATCAATATTAAATAATATGTATGCTCACATATCCTGTTTCGCCCAAGGGATCTCTAGAGCCAAATATTAATTTTATTATGATTGAAGCAGCTTCTTCCCTTTCATTTCCAGGAACTTTTATTCCAGGTTTCCGATATCTAGCAGTTTCTAGTTCTGAATATTTGTATCTTGACATCTGATTTCATAAGCTAAATTATTTTCGTTCACGTATTTCTTCCGGTTTACGTCAACTTTCTTAATTTAAATAGTCTGGTAAGTTTATGAGTTTTTTAAATTGCCCAGGCAATACTACAAAACTTACTCTATGCCAAAAATCAGCCGTTTTAATTATTAATTAATATGCGCTCAACTGCAACCTTATGTTTTTTTTTTTTTTTTTTTTTTTTTTTAATGTGGTGGGTGCTTAGTTGCAGTGACTCCGTAAGCTGTATCACTTGTCTGGCTATCACTGCAACTCTTGCGGTGTAGTTTAATGTGTGTAAGTTGTGTTCAAATGGCTTTGTGACAGCATCATATCGCCTTTTATGATGCCGCGCTGTTAATCACTTTGCTCCCAACAGCGAATGGCAAGTCGATCCGGGATTAAACTCTCTGAAAAAATGTCACCGTCCCTCCAGAGAATTGAACCCCGGCACCTATCGTCCTCTCACAACAATAGTCAGCCGCCTAACCACTGCGGCCATCGACCCGTTGAAGATTCTATGTTACTGAAAGCAATTGAACACAACTTACACACACAAACTACACCGCGAGAGTTGCAGTGATAGCCAGACAAGTAATACAGCTTACAGAGTCACTGCAACTAAGCACCCACCACACCAAAAAAAAAAAACCTGAAGACTTTTTTGTATGAAATACCGAGTATCAAATTTGCATTCATATACATAAATTCACAGCTTCTAAAGTAACGTTTAGTTCATATCGATGAAAGTAACTTGTTTTAATGGGACGCCTTGTATATCGTGGCATTTTTAGATAGAGTTAATAATTCTGCATTATTTATCATTAGACATATTAACTTATATTTTTTATTATTTTCGAGTAGTAAACGCTTTTTTGATGAACTGGTGACTGAAACGTTAATACTAAACTAGTGTTAATTTAGTATTAACTTTTCAGTCTTAACAAAGCATAATACATTTTATTTCAAATTTGTTGTTTGTTGTCTTTGATTGACTTTATAACGAAAATTTGAGTAAATCCATTATTGAACATTTCGAGGGACTGTGTTGGCGCCAAGTTGATGCTGCTCCACCTCATTAACCCTAGAATTGATTATAATGAACATTGGAACTGACATTCTTAATTTATCTTTGGAGTTACCTAAAAGAGAAAGTATATTTCGGGAGAATGGTGTACAAGAAGAACTCCGGAATTGAATTCAAAAAGCCTTCGGAAGTGTACAGGCACATATACTAAGAAGAGCTACAACTGATTTTATGTTATACGACATAAATTTGAATATCTATCGTTAAATATTCGACATGTCTTATCCACAATTCTATTCTTCATGAATGTATGTATACAATAAAGCTAAAATATCGTTATTTCCACTGTTATTTATTTGGTTCACCATTTTGTTTGACAGATATAAACTATCTTTTTTATAGTAAAAATACAATAAAAATTATGTTGAAATATATTTGATAATGAATGATGCAAAATTCTTAATTATATAGGTATGAACTTAGTTGGAATGAACGTGTATTATGACTCCGTATATATGAACGTAATTTTGAAGGCGTAAATTTGATGCTTTGTATTTCAGCTAGCAATATGCTATAATACTTTCAAAATTACAGAATTTTTAATATTTTATTGCAGTTAGCCGGCTGAGTTTTTGAGCTATTTAGAAGAATTTACCATGCTATTTAATTTAAGAAAATTTGCGTGAAACCTGGTAAACCAGAAGTAACACAAGGCCGTAAATAATTTCAATAATGCGACTACGCGATATGTGTGATGTGTCTAATTACAAGTTCTCATACCTATTAAAATTGACATTTTTCTTTCCTCGTCCAAAAGTTCGTTATTCTCATTGTAAACATCGTATGTGTCTAGGTATACATAGATATTTGGCATCTGATATGTAGACCACGAATGGAGATGGTGCATTCACAATAATGATGGAATAAGGTATAATTATTTTTAATCGAGAAACCTGGTAAACCAGAAGTGACACAAGGCCGTAAATAATTTCAATAATGAGACTACGCGATACTGTGTCCAATTACAAGTTTTCATACCTATTAAAATTGACATTTTTCTTTCCTCGTCCAAAAGTTCGTTATTCTCATTGTAAACATCGTATGTGTCTAGGTATACATAGATATTTGGCATCTGATATGTAGACCACGAATGGAGATGGTGCATTCACAATAATGATGGAATAAGGTGTAATGATTTTTAATCGAGTACCTACTTTCTTTTTATATGACTCGATTGATTCTCAAATGGTTAAAAATCTATTATTGATTATCATTTGCCATTTGCCAGTGATTTGTTTCTTCTGTGCCCGTATTGGCAAACATGAATTTTTTAAATAATTTCCCTTAGACGTGCTGGATTTTTAGTTTTTCTATCTCCAATTGTCTTTTGGATTCTTCTGGATGTATGTTCTATAGATATTGTGGATTGCCAATACCTAGTTTTAATTAACTCAAACTTATAATTTCCTAAATGACCGTTACATAAATATTCCGTTGCAGTAGTTATTTTATAGTTATAAATTTAATGCTGGGACATTTTAGTAAATGTAGATTTATTAATTAATACATATTTAATTTCATTTATCATTTTGAAATAATGTACTGTATTCGTACATCATTTAGTTCAATAGTTAATAATTTTTATATGAAATATTATTATACTAGCTAATTTAAATAATTTAGAGTTTATGTTATCTTCAACTTTTTCATAATGCAGTAAAAGTAATCTAACAGTAAGCCAGACATTAAACACTTTATTGTTTCAATGACGATCCGCACGCTTGCTGGTCTAATTAACACCACCAGTCGGTAGACCGTTTTTCTCTTAAGTGCTTTTAGTGCAAGAAGCTCAATAAAATATCGTGCTACATGGCATTTCTTTCGCAGTAAGCGCCATGAAATTTTTAGTGCATCAGACAATTTAAGTAAATATTAAATATCTAATTGCGTCAATAACTTCACTGTAAGGGAAGATCAATTTGTGTTTTGTTTTGGCTTAAAAAGATTAAGCTAAATTTGCAATAAAATAGTATGTGTCTACGCCTAATTCTTGTAGAGATAAAATGCTATAGTTATTTTAGTGCACCTATTAGAAATAAAACAATTTGGGGAGAGATGCTTCACTTAAGAAAAAGTACTTAAAATAAGATACAATAAATTAAGTGTTATTAATAATAACGAAAGATATGATATTTATTGGTTACTAATAATAAATAATTGTTTTGAAGTATCATGTTTGTGTATAAAATTCGGTAAATTATCTAATATATCGGTACTCAACGCTTGAAACAAGACTTTTCGCGTACGTGCATGGACATGTCTGGATCTGTCCTTTGTTGGGGATTGCGCGAGGCTGATAAAGCGGTAACTATTACATTCAACAACGTGTTTCGATCAGTTTGCGTTGAAAAGCCATAGAGTAACCACACGGTGAATGCAGTATTCTACCTCGAGATTTTTCAGCGTTTGTTGTAGCGTATATTTGGCGCGTTAGAACAAAGATGATCGAGACCGAAAATTGGATGTTAGTGTACAACAATGGACTATCGCATACGACCATGACCTGTATGTTTTGCGACCCCATCCTACTCTCCAACTCTTACTTCTGCTGATTTCTTTTATTTCCTTGTCTTAAGAAAACTTTAAAGGGATCACTCTTTGCGGACGTCAAGAAGATTCAGGGCAGTGTAATAGCTATTCTGGAAACGGTTCGAAAAAAAGACTTTTCCGACAGTTTGTAGAAGTTATACGAACACTGTCAGAAGTAAAGGCATTTCCAATGTGCATTCTGTTTTTGTGTTTTTATTTTACTAAATTTTATATATAAACCTTGAATGATGTATATCTTTTAAGAACAAAAGAAAGGTTTTCGGAGTATTACTTATTTTCTATTGTTAACAATAAACAGTCAATAAATTAAAACACGAATACAATCACAACTATTCTTAGTTCTGCTGATGGTTGTCGTAATATACAATATGTCCGGGAAAATGTGGGAAATCTCTCGGATTCAGATATAACATTAAAAAATAAGATGACAAGTTCCCATATTTTTTTTTCCTAACGGCCCTCCCTACGGAGATACGGCCACCTAAAGAACACCACTGGAAATCAATTTTTCTTGAATAATTTTTAAACTACTTATTATAATTTAATGTAAATTTAATATGATAAACAGTAGTAATTAAAATACTGCCCTTAAATTTAAATTAGCGTGTTTAGTTTACCAGGGGCGGACTAGGTTGTACATTTTAATGCTTACATTATTAACATCCTGTATGATAAGCAGTTAAAAAAAACAAATTTGAATACCTTGAAGCTAAAGAAAAAGTACTCTTGTTCATTGTCGATAAAATGAACCGTTTTCGAGAAAAAAAATAAAAGAATTAATGTTTTATTTCTATTAAAAAGAACCATGATTTCTGATTTTTTTTTGTCTGCAATAAAGTGTGATACAAAAGTCATTCAAGGAACAAACAAGTTTTACTTTAGGTTATTTAATCCGACAAAATTACAAAGATTCTTAGAAATGCAGGTTTGTCCCAGAAAGGCACCTTAACAAAAATTATGTTTAGAAATGTACTCATTAAAGCTTGCAACGATTGAACCTAAATACACTAATTAGAAATAATCAATTAAAAACTTCATAAGCGGGTTTAACGGGTCGATGGCCGCAGTGGTTAGGCGGCTGACTGTCGTTGTGACAGGACGATAGGTGCGGACGATAGGAGAGTTTAATCCCGGATCGAATTGCCATTCGCTGTTGGGATCAAAGTGATTAACAGCGCGGCATCATAAAAGGCGATATGATGCTGTCACAAAGCCGTTTAAACACAACTTACACACACCAAACTACACCGCAAGAGTTGCAGTGATAGCCAGACAAGTAATACAGCTTGCGGAGTCACTGCAACTAAGCACCCACCACATATTAAAAAAAACATGGGCTCCGTGAACTCTGATACACTCGCGGGCACGACGAATTGAGGACTGCTGTACTCGCCACAACAACCCAGCATTGTTTCTTATCACACCACAATGAAATGTGATTCTCTGTAAAAGTTCCTCCCTAGCATCAACCGGAGAGGAATACACCAAGGTTTTGAGATGACCCCACAGGTGAAAATCCAGTGACGTTAGGTCGGGAGACCGTGCAGGCCAGGCAGTGGGATCTCCTCGGCCTATTCAACGGTTTGGATAGACATTATTCAGGTGGCCGCGTACAGCAACGCTAAAATGAGGTGGGGCCCCATCATGCATAAAATACATGCTTTTGCGGGTTGCACGTGGCAAATGCTCTATGGAATCTAGAAAAGCGTTGTGAAGGAACTGTAAATAAAGTTCACCACTCAATCGTGGCGGCAATACACATGGTCCAATAAAAAAATTTCCAATTATTCCTGCTCAAACATTAATTGATTGGAACTGATGTTGATAATGGATGAACAACAGTGGCATAAGGGTTTTCATCAGCCCATACATGCGAGTTATGTAAGTTTATAATACCATTTTTGGTAAACCCTGCTTCATCGGTGAAAAGAATAGTGCTAATGAACTTTGGATTTGTTTGTTGCTGATCTAACCGCCAGTTTGTGAATTGGATTCTACGAGCAAAATCTTCAGGAAGTAGTAGATGCAGTTTTTGCAGATGATAAGGGTATAACAACTGTTCTTTAAGTACTTCATGAATTGTCGTTTTTGACGTATTAAGCTGCACGGCTAATCTTCGAGTGCTTATTGAAGGAGTATCACCTATAGTATCCAAAATATTTTCCTCCAATTGCACCGTACGCACTGTTCTTCTCACAACAGCATCAGTACTTTTTTTCGCAAAACTTCCTAAAACATTAAAGAAAGTCAAGTTACCTTATTAACTGGAATCGCCCACCACTCTCTCTGAGACGTTGGTCAAGTCGCTGAAATGTTTTCTGATTTGGAATATTGCGATTAGGATATCTTTCTTCATACAATCTTCTTGCTTCCAAAGCATTACAAGATGCAAGACCGTACATAAGATGCATATCTGCATACTCACTAAATGTGTATCCCATTATCAAATTAAATTTACCAAGATATTCAAAATTCAATAAATAAATATCGAAGTAAAGGATCAACGTGTTAACAATATGAAAGATGACGAGATTTAACATTTACACGTCAATGCAAGATATTTATTAATTCGCAGGTACCATAATAACGTTTGTAAAAACAATGCGTTTTTTAGTACTGAAAACAGTTTTGTTTAAGTCGTTTGTATCACACTTTGTTGCAGACAAAAGAAATGAGAAATCATGGTTCCTTTTAATAGAAATAAAACATTAATTCCTTTATTTTCTTTTTCTCGGAAACGGTTAATTTTATCGACATTGAACAAGAGGGTGTTAAAAATGTAAGCATTAAAATGTACAACTTAGTCCGCCCCTGGTAAACTAAACAAGCTAATTTAAATTTAAGGGCAGTATTTTAAAAGTTCCTTACTACTGTTTATCATATTAAATTTTCATTAAATTATAACAAGTAGTTTAAAAGTTATTCAAGAAAAATTGATTTCCAGTGGCGTCCTTTAGGAGGCCGTATCTCCATAGGGAGGGCCGCTAGGAAAAAAAATATGGGAACTTGTCATCTTATTTTTTAATGTTCTATCTGAATCCGAGAGATTTCCCACATTTTCCCAGACACATTGCATAATGGCAGCATAAGTATGTCCGTATTCTTACAACTATATACTTGCATATATTTGGTACAGCTACATATATCCGTTTAATCACTAATACTTCTCATTCACTCTCCTTTTCCTAATACACGCACATTTCTATATAGTGTGACTTGTAGACATTTTTCTACAGTAGAGAAAGTTTGACGCTTGTGTACCAATAACATAGTAATTAGTTATACAGTTATTTATAATTTTATTATTATTATTATTTAATACGTAATACACCGTTGCAAATAATTTACGGGTTCACCCCGAATAGTTTAAACACTTCGAGATACAAAGTAGAGAATTATCGCTGAGCAGGTGGGCATGGAGAAAGTGGAATGTTAAAAGACTAAGGAACACATGGCTCTAATTGGGCCACATCCACATGACCAGCTTGAGGATCACTCCTCCTAGCTGCGATAGCGTCGCGTACGTCTTCTCCCGGCAGCTAACGCTAGTGTTCGTGTGGAGGAAAGTGCAGTAACTGCGTCAACTGTACGGCAGCCATCAATGGATAGTGGTCTGCAAGCCTATTGCGCTTTAAAACGCATTTCATTACAAGCGAAACACCGTCCTATAAAAACCGAATAAACGTGTGTCTTGTTTTTTGACGAATCACGATACACATTGTATGCGGGTGATGCGCAAATCATGGTTAATGCATTCAACCACGCTATGTCTTCTACAGCAGAGTATAATGGTATGGTGTGCATTTTCATATGGCGGACGGACACCTCTAATGCGTGTAGAACATACGGATGCTTCCCAAGACGACTTATTATATTATATTATGTTTGGGACTTTTATCTGTTGGACATTTCAAAGTTATCCGTTTTCTTCCGGATAATATGGAAAAGGTATGGAGACGTGTTAAAATGGAATAGTTGGTTATACCTTCACGTAAAATACAGAGGTTGGCCCTAACTCCTGGTCTCGTCGTTTTGCTGCGATATTGGCGATTAGAGAAAGGTCATCACGCTAATTGCTGCATCTCCAACAGACCTACATCGCTTCTCTGATCAATATAAACTATAGTGGTTTAGTACTACTGCTATAGCAAATTTAATTGTGGTATGTTTACACACTCATGCTATACGAGGTGTGTGTTCCTGAATTATTTGCAATAGTGTATTTATAAGAAAAAACGTATAACATCAAGTGCAAATATGAGAATATAATTAATAAATTAGTACAAGAGAAATTAAAAAGCGGCTTTACCAGACAAAATCACTGTATTGCTTTATAACAGAAATTTCATATTTACTTTTCTTGGTACCGTATTGCTTCTGTCGACCGGGTTATGATTCTCGGAACTAATCAATACCCAGATTTATATTGCTTCTCGGAATAGATTGGAATTTCTCGGGTGTCGAAGGTTTCGTAACACTTCCCTGTTTTACAAGCAGCGTTACGAATTTTTTTCGATCCCGTTGCTGGTAACCATGGATCTTCAGCAGGGTCATGTTTCATCAACATTATGTAGTACTTCACTCAATATCTAACACGTACACTCGGTACGACTTAGTCTTCGAACGATTTTAATAAGGTAACTCACTAAAATCGTTCGAAGATTAAGTCGTACCGACTGTACAATCCTAGTATTGTAGCCTTATCTAGCCTTGTGTATTCAAATTACATAAACATTAATTAAACGTATTGAATAATAATGAATTGTTGGATAGGTACCTTTTTGGAATAATCTAATTGTGGAAAACTATTAATATCTCGATAAAATTATTTCGATTCGAATAGCATGTACAACGTGTATGTAGGTCTCTGCAGCTGAAGTGTGTTCGTTATTAGATCAAAACGAAAAACATTGTTGAAGAATTGTGAAATAAAATAGAAAATACATCTTATCGCCAGTGGCTTTACTATTTTTTAAGAATTTTCTCTAACAGTCCATGCACGCTTTTTAGTTTAAAATCGTTTACAATCTTTTGGAGAATCCTAAAAATACCTATTCACATTCAATACTTTAGTATGATACTATAAACACATATCAATTTTTGCATTAAGAACCATCAAATGTATTTTATTAAATTATCCTTAATTGTTATAGTTTTAGTATATTGATTGGAATTAGTTCATATTTATTAGGCAGGAGGTCTAGATAATTGCAGTATCACATCAATATTAATTCTGGCGATTATATTTCATATGACGTTCTGAATAACCAACGACCCTTGTCTTCCACCATCTACTCAAATGTACGTGTCATATCAACGTTAATCCAAGCGATTATGTTTTATGTAGCGTATCAAATAAGAAGCAACCCTATGTTCTGGGATGTTGGCCTTAATTTACATTAATTAGCTATTGTTAGCGAAATCCGTATAAATGTGTATAGTCGTTTGGCATGGCGTAAATGCTCTGTATTGTATTGGAGATATGAGTTTAATTAGCATACTTTCAGAAATTTTTACATATGATATAGTTTTATGTACTCTAAAAGTTCGGCTTATAATAAAAAATTATGTTTCCATATACTATATCGTAGACAATAATATAAATCGAGCGGCCAACAATTTCTACATTTGTTTGCACCAAATTTGATATTTGTATTGACAGAAACTTATATTCTATCGCTTTCTATAAGCTTTGAATACCCAACAATACAATGTTTTTAGTAGACGACTGATTAATTAATAATATTGTTGTATCTACCGACTAGTATTTTTCTGTTGTTGATTACATAGTTAGGTAAATAAAATACAGCGTTTTATCAATATTTATATAATTATACATAAGATAAGTTTAATAACTAGACATAACAAATTCGATACACATGCCAGTACAGTACGCATGCAATTCTACATTTAATTTAAATTATAAGAAAAAAATTACGCACTGTATTCACTATTGGACGACTAAGCCAGCTCATCAATCGCGGTTTATTTATACACGACACGACTGCATACTAATTTGCAATTGAAGGGTCCTTTCATACGTACGATGAGCTACCGATTGCAAGTCCGATGCATAAATATAATAAATGATAGTGATATATTCCATATTGTCAAACTATTGACGCTAATACACTACCGATGCATTAATCATATTACAAATTAAAATACTCGATTCATTAAAGCCAGCTTCTTCGGATTTCTTCTATACTTAAACCACCTGTTTTGAAAAACAGTCTTTAACTTCTATTAAGAATACGATAAGAAACTTGAATCAATTTGTAGTCCACAAGTGCCTCTTTGACAATTATTTGTGAAAATTATTTTTTTCCATTCTAAATATATCAAAATAAATACATTTTCCGCTCAAGTTAGAAATAATGGAAACCTTTATTTTTAAATTAAATGCGTCATATCTTGATCTATATCTAATTAGCAATATCATTTCCACCAAAATAATTTTGTACATTTCTATTGAATATTAACACTATCGATGGTGGCACCACGATAGTTGTCAAGATGGAGCCAAATAGAGGTATACATACCTATAGCATTATCGATTCATATGTGCACACTGTGTGTTGCTAATCTTACTCTAAATAATGGTGAGCCATATATTGAAGAAATAGGTTCCACAATCCAAATTAATTGATTCTTCGTTCATTGATTCAATTCTATCGTGATGGGTGCTAGTTGTAACGGCTTCTTAGGTTGTATTGCTTGTTTGAGGACAGCTGCAACTTTTGCTGTGTAATTTGTGTATTAGATGCGTTGAATGGTCTTGTTACAGCAATTTTCTCCGATAGTCAAGCAGCCATAATGGCGCTGAATTCCAACATCATCAGCTCGAAATTAGTTTGGGAATATCTCAATAGACTAAACAACCTACGCAGGGAAAACAGAGTTGCATTGTGCTGGATACCAGGACATACTGGAATCAGAGGCACCTACAAAAAAGAACTCAGAGATAGGAAGGAAAGGCTCAGAGTATCCCTCTCGGAGAATCTCCCTGCTTTGATACACTGCAAGATATTCCTTAGAAACTACAACAAGCATAGAGCAAAAACTTAAGAGAAATAGGTAGAAATAGACTACGCATCCTCATACGTTTTTTACAGGGCATGCCCATCTTGGGAGACACGTGATAAGGATAGGTTTAAAACAGAATAGCGATTGCATGTTCTGGGGGACGGAGGATGAAAACCCGGAACACCTAACATCTAACTGCACCGCTATCACGGAAACCCGAGCTAATTATCTCGGTAAAGGCGTCATAGACAATGAACAAATACCTTCTCTGAAATCATTACAGCTATTGCAGTTTATTAAAGCTCTTAGTCTGGATAGCGAGCTTTGAAAGCTGACAAACCCCAGAAGCTTATAGCACATGCAAGGGGTCACAATAGATCAATAGGTCGCAGCGCAATGTCACCATTAATTAAATCTAATCTAATCTTGTTACAGCACTATATTACAGTTTATTATATTATTATTATACGTTATTAATCACTCTGCTGCCAGTAGCGAATGGTAGGTTGATCAGAATAAAATTCTCCGCGAAAAATTTCACCTGCTCGGATAATTGAATTGCGGCTTCCATCAATCTCTTACATTACTGGGCAGTTATTTAACCATTGCGATTGCTGACGCGTTATAAATACAACAATTATTCCTAAATGCTTATCATGAGTTTCTTTAAAGGTTCTTGTTTCTTTTTAGTTTCTTGTATTCTTTTTTCATTTCTGTGCTTGCTTATTGTTCATCTCCAAGAATATGAATTTGTGCTGATAATATTCAATGTTACAAATTTACCCGTATTACTCATGTTATATGTGTTTGTTTTCATATATCACTTGGAATATGTGTCTTAATGTTCCAACAATTTTCTTGGACAACCGTTTTTTTAGTTATCATCAATGAATGCTTAACATTTTACTACGCCTGCTATATATTTCCAAACAAAAGGAAATCTCGGGAAATCCTCTACATCATCACAGTCAGGTATTATTGACAATTTGTATTTATATCGATTTTATCGATTTTACTACGGATTTTAATAAATTATTACAGTATGTTGTGTAAGATTTAGGAAACATATTACAAGAAAAACAAAATGCCTGTACGAATATGCATAAAAAGGCTATTTTTACATCAATGTGATTAATATCAATAAATGATTAAGATATTTTAATTTTATAGAACTTCTTAAACATGAATCAAAACCACGGTTCAATATTGAAATAAGTAGTAGTACCTTGTTTATTAGTGTCCTTTTTAACATTTGATTTAATATTTTGATATCCCTGTCATAACATAAAGCTTTTGTACATCTGTCTATAATATAATTTATGCAAGTACGATAACCATGCTAACTATAATGTAATTTATGCAGGTACAGGAATTATGGTAACTAAAATATAGACTATAACAATAACCACAATGGCGAGCAAGAGAAGGGTTCGAATTTTAGAACGATAATGGGCAGACTTGTGGTGAAGTGGTTGAAGTTGTATAAGACACAGTGGAAATGCAGATTTGAAATCTTGCCGTAAATATAACGTGCAAATGTAACGGATGTTCTACAATATACAGCTGTATTATTGAGGGTTCTTATTATAACACACTCCGCGACACTTTTTTAAACTTTTGTATTGTGTGCCTTTTTAAATTGCTATTTTAGGCTAGTTTTACAAGTAAGAGCAAAAAATTTTGAAATTTAGATAAACTAATAAATTTTACTTGGAAACCTGGTACGACACTTGATTAAACGCAGCCAGATAACACAACAAAATCGCTAGAAAAAAAAATTAGTGTGACCACCATTCTTATTTACGATTTCAATCATTCTATTGGGTAAAGAATTGTATAAATTTTGAATGTATTATAAGGGCAATTTAGTCCAAGCTTCTCGAATTGCCTGTTTTAATTGTTTCTTGTTTAGAAACTGTCTACCATCAGTGTAAATCCGTTGGGACAGCCATCCCCACACATTTTCTATTATATATGAGAAGGGAAGTACTAGCGTACTACGTTAGGTGTAACAGGGGTTACTGGGAAGACGCTAACAAATTGAAACAACCTGTATCCTTTTTCATATCTGTCAAGTTTTCGTGAAACTTTTATTCACTTCATCAGGGCTAGTGCTACAAATATTATCGCAATTGTACAATTGTAGAACATAATCAATGCATACTCACGTTGGAGTTTGATGAAGATCGCAAATCCAATTTAAACATGTATAAGGTTAAACATTTATACAATAATGTATCTTAAAATTACACAGCAGATAGACGTTGAAAAATCACATTTTCTATTACGTTTAGATCGGGCGAGAGAGCTAGCTACGGCAATAAAGTAATTACGTTGTCCTGCAACCATTTTCAGACAACTCGAGCACTGTGTGCAGACACGTTATCCTGCTGGAAAACGAAATCTTGTGTGCCCAATTTATTTTGGATTACTTCTTTTTCATTCTCCATGAGTTGCAGGTACTTTTGAAAAGTTAGGGCTCCTTCTGCGAAAACTGGATCGACGGCTCCGGCATTAGACATTGCACCCCATACCATTACTTCTCCACCACCTTGCCGCCTACTGGGTTCTTTTCTCAAATCATGCCAGTAATAGTGGAAACCGTCAAGCCCATCCAGCATAAAATGTATTTCGTCCGAAAAAACAACTTTCACCCAGGTTTCCTGCCACGCAATCTGCGCCCTGGCAAAATTTAATCTTGGTTCTCGATGTCGGACAGTTAAAGCAGGTTTTCTCTTCAATCGCGAGCGTCAAATTTGAGGAGATTTTTTAAAAATTCTTTGAACTGATCTTACGGATGCACATGTCCCTGCAGCATCCCTAGTTTGCCTTGGCGTAGCTGCAGAATTCGATGCGATTCTTAGGATGTTCCGTTTTCCTCGTTTGGTAGTCGCCGTAGCAATTCGCCCTCTCCGTTTTCTGCCATAATTTTCCTTGTCTTGAAGATAATTGCGGATTACACGAACACTCCGTCTTAACTTTCTCGCAATTTCTGGTATTGAAAGGTTTTCGTTTTTTAAAACGTCAATTTGTCCTCTTTCCACTTCAGTGAGCGTTTTTCCACCTCCCACGTCTTTAAACAAACTAGCCAAACACAATTTTTCTTAAAAACCACTTTTAACAATCATTCCTAACTAAAACTGTCGCACAACAACCTTTTCTTATCGCTTACACAAGAATAACTGAGATGCGTTCAAGTAAGTGTCGTACCAGGTTGCCAAGTAAAATTTATTAGTTAATGTAAATTTCATTTTTTTTTGTTCTTAGTTAATATATGTATTTTTTGACCTTTGTGTACTTATCTTTTAATTCCTGATTTATTCCCACTTAGAGGTCAATTTCTTCCACTGAAGAAGTTATTTAACGAAAACGTGTTATTATATGTTATGGAATAAATTGGTATTTAATTATTTATTGTTTTATTGACCTCTAAGTGGGAATAAATCAGGAATTAAAAGATTTGTTCTTAGTTGAAGAATTAGCCTAAAATAGCAATTTAAAAAGGCACAAAATACAAAAGTTAAAAAAAGTGTTCTTTTAACAAAGTTATAGGTATTGCGTTCAATCAAATGTCGCGCAGTGTGTGTGGAGTAAACTGATGTCTTTTGATTACCAAATATTGCGGCGCTTATTAACAAATTATTATTTATTATAAATATTATTTAAAGGGTTCATAAGTAAATTTAAATGCGTTTACACTATAAATTAATCAGCAAAATATTGATTTTTTCACATATTTTTAACATTGTAACTTGGCTATGTCCTACTTGATTTGCTGTTACTCTGTAATAATTCACAGCATGGTACATATATGACTGATACATGTTTTCAAAAAAGTATATTATGTTTTCTTTTTAATTAGATAGTACTTGTATCAGACAGAATTCCAATGAAAAAGGCCGTGGCGCGCAGCTATGTATGTTTGTAAGTACATATGTATACAGGGTCATTCACGGAACTGGTTTGTTAGAACTTTTTGATGTTCTTGAAATTCAACATTTCTGGACTTATCAGTAAAATTATTTGCGCCATTGTACCGCTTTCGGTTTACCGGAAGTTCATGTCAACTTTCTTAATTTAAATAGCATGGTATATTTTTTATAAGTTTTTTGTATTGGCCATACAATTCTGCATCAAAACTTACTAAGACACCCTATGTCAAAAATCAGCCATTTTTGAGTTATTCAATTTTTTTCAAATATAGAGCCAATTTCAACATTATGTTAAAAATTCAGTATTTCTGAAGGCATTGCAGCTAAAGACCTCATATTTGGTATGTTACTAGCCGAAATAGTAGACATCAGATTTACGTCCAAAAATTTATCATAATATATACAGGGTCGTTCAAAATTAACGTTCATTTCAACCAACTTTACGTCGATAAAAGTGACTTTTTTTAATGGAACATCCTATATATTATTGCATTTTTGAATACTCTTAATAATTCTCTATCATTGGTTATTAAACATATTAGCTTCTATCTTTTACGGTTTTCGAGTTATTAGAGATTTCCCGATGAAAGTCCGAAAAATACGACTTTTTAATGCATTTAAAATCTCAGTAATCCTTGCATGTCAAAATAATTGATATTGTATTTGTACTATAAATACACATAATTGATATTTGTCAAGTAAAATGGCGAATTAAATACATGACGGAAACAAAACAACATTTTAGATTTATTTTCCATTCATGAAGACTGTAGTAGAATTGTGAGTAGCACATGTCGCGTATATGACGACATATATCCACATTTATGCAAAATGACCTAAAAAATATCAATACAATAAGCCAAACAAGAATGTTAAACAAAAAAGCTTTGGAAAGGAAAAAGTTAAGTGTGTCTTATATGTCATCGTCATCTGATCATATTGAATTTTGTCTTTTGCAACGCTATTTTGTGTAATTTTCTTGTTTGAGTTTTTGTAATAATAGTATTTCAGATCACTTTGCAAAAATTTGGATATCTTTCGTCAAATACCATACATGTAGTATTCATAATCGTATTACATTTTCCATGAATGGAAAATAAATCTAAAATGTCGTTTCTTTGCTGTAATGTATTTCATTTGTTATTTTGCTTGACAGCTATAATCTATTTGTATTAATTTATAGTACCAATGCAATATCAATTATTTCGACATTCCAGAATTTTAAATGCATTAAAAAGCATATTTTCGGACTTTCACCAGAAAAGAAGTTATATCTCGGAAACCGTAAAAAATACAAGCCAATACGTCTCTTAAGGAATGATAGAGACTTATTAAGTGTATTCAAAAATGCAATAATATATAGGGCGTTCAATTTAAAAAAAAGTGACTCTCATCGATGTGAACTTGGTTGAAATGAACGTTAATTTTGGACTATCCTGTATAAATTATGATGAAATTTGATGTATGCGTTTTCGGCTAATAACATATGTCAAATGTGAGGTCTTTAGCTGCAATGTCTTCAGAAATACAGAACATAGCGTTGCAATTGGCTCTATGTTTGAAAAATTTGAATAACTCAACAACGGCTGATTTTTGACGTAGGGCGTCTTAATAAGTTTTGATGCAGAATTGTCTGCCCGATACAAAAAAACTCGTCAAAAATGTACCATGGTATTTAAACTAAGAAAGTTGTTGTCGTCTTCCGGTAAACCGGAAGTGGTACAATGGCTCAAATAATTTTGCTGATGAGTCCAGATGATATCAGTTGTAGCTACAAGTTTTCAGAAATGTTGAATTTCAAGAACATCAAAAAGTTCTAAGGAACCAGTTCCGTGAATGACCCTGTATACATATCTGAGGGCTTAACACACTTCCTTGTTTTACTCTAACTTTCGTTGCGAATCCCATTGTCGTTCAGTTTAATACTGTAAAAATAGTTGCGTGAAATTGAATTTTGCGGTTAAAAAGCTAGGCATATGTTTGATGGCATAGATAATTACTAGGTACATCTTTATTATGAAGGATGTCAAATATCGATACATAATTGTTTTATTTATTCAAATTATTTTCTTCAGTAATAATTTAATAAGTATTTATTTTCATTGTAAAGAATAGATTTATGTACGTTTTACATACTTTCGTTGTGGTAGTAAAAGGAAAGTAAATGTCTACATTCCAGCACACGGGATTTAATTACTGTGCTCTGCGAGATTCTCATAAGACATTACGTTAGATAGGTGCGGTAAGTTGTGAGCTTTGGATTATCTGGGCAAAGTTTAAATGTATTTGTGTATGCAAAAGCGTTTTCTGGAGATATAACTTGTCAAACGATATTAAGGAAATTCCACGAAGAACACTTATCTACACAAAAGTGTTGAAGCGCGCATGGCTGCACATGTATCTTCTACTCTATTGATATATGGTGTGTACTAAGACCTAAATGTTGAATCTTATTTATTCGGACGCGCAGAAAACTTGGTCTTTTTATTTGTTAATAGTATGAAGTGAAGCCCTAAAATATTATCGCCGTCACATTAATTTCTGAACAAAAGGAATTATCAAACCAGTTATATTTTTCGAATATATAGTTATATTTTTGTGTGAATAATGATTAAGATCTATGTTTGATTTCACCATTTTCATTTCTTACTTCTCAGTATATTACCTCACTACAAAGCAAGAAGGATTGTTTTATAGTGAAGTATACTTGAGAATCTCAGCGTCCATATATGTAATACAATATATGTTAGTATAAATAGAGAAGCAAATTTAATATTATTCTCAAAGCGATTGTGGTTGTTGTTTCAGTAAATGTTGCAAATAGTTTTATGGATGAGATTAAAAAAATCATTCTCCAATTATTAATTTTTTAAATTGTTCGCAATCATTTGATTTTAAAAATTGTATTAAACTTACAAGTACGAATGGGTCACATACCGGTTGATTTCAGATATAGGATAAATAACGGCAAGAAGGGGCAAGGGGTACGAAGAAGTGGGATCGCGTATGAGACTATCACAGCGCTGCGCTGTAGACTAGACGAGACTAGACTGTGATAGAGAGACTCGTACGCGCTCCACTTCTTCGTACCCCTTGCTCCTTCGCGCTGTTATTTATCCTAGGTATATCTGAAATCAACCGGTATAATGAATATTAATTAATATAATATAAAGTAACAATAATTCACAGTCTCATCATGTATAATATAATTTAAATATTTGAATTTACCGCCATCTTAGGGGAGAGAAAAAAACTGAGTAATGTGACAATAAAGCATGTAGTAGATGTGTGTGTCTTCATTCATTATTAAAACAAACAAAAAGCAATATCAAACATAAATTTGGTCCTTCGAGCCGGATAGGAAGAACAAAAACGCAAATTAGCATCAATAAATCGTGCAAGCGAAGTTTTACAACATTCAACGTTGGCGACGCAGTTTTTGAAGTTAGTTTGGTTATAGTACAGTTACAACGCAAAAATACATGAACAATATCCTCAAGATATTAGATGTGCAGCAGAATCAAGCAAGTCGACGCAGTTCAACTATTTACAACGCAGTAAGTGTGCATTCATTATTTTCCTATTATTATTCCTTAACCGTTCCTGTCAATTGCCATATTATTCATACACCAATACAATGACCGAAACAGAAAAGATTCGTAAACGGGGATCATTAAAGGCAAAATTGACATTATTTTCGTCTTTTCTAAGTCAATTTGATGGAGTTTCAGTCGATAACTCACAATTAGCCGAGGTAGAATTAAGATTAACTAAAATCGAACCGCTAATTGACGAATTTGACGAAATTCAAACAGAAATTGAAACCGCAACAGAAACTATCGACACCCAGCTACAAGAACGTGAAAGCTTCGAAACATCCTACTACAAACTAGTAGTACAAGCTAAACAGATAATAAACAAATATAAAGTTAAACCAGAGCAAAATGTAAACGATTTAAACAGTTCAAATAACGGTAAATCACACGTAAAATTACCTCAAATTCATTTGCCGAAATTTAACGGTAATCCAGAAAATTGGTTAGAATTTCGAGATACTTTTCAGTCATTAATCAATGAAAATGATACACTAGATAACATACAAAAGTTTCATTACCTCAGAGCTGCATTAGAAGGTAGCGCGTCACAAGTTATTCTCAACATAGAATTTTCACATCAAAACTATAAAATAGCATGGGATTTAGTATGTGAAAGATATGACAACAAACCGTTATTAATAAATAATCACATGAAAGCATTGTTCAATATACAACCGATTATAAAAGAATCAGCAACTGACATTAGAAACCTAGTAGACCATATATCAAAACACCTGCGTTCATTAAAAATATTGCAACAACCCACAGAACATTGGGATACTATCATTATTCATGTTGTTACGGAGAGATTAGATCGGACAACCGCACGTGATTGGGAAGAAAAAAGAACCGATGTTTTACCTACATTAGATGATTTAAAAATATTTTTGAGAAATAAAGCAGATTTATTAGATACGTTAGATGCAAAAAAGAATGAAATAACGAAATTAGTCAAGCCTAAACGAGAAGTACATACAAAAGGTAATTATTCACTTCTAGCAGGTGAACAATTGTGTCCACATTGTAAAAAGGGACATTTCATTTTTAATTGTCCTGATTTTTTGCAATTATCAGTTAATGCAAGAATTGATACAGTAAAGAAGTTAAAATTATGCTTAAATTGTATAAGATCAGGTCATCGCTACAAAACATGCAGTTCTGGTAAATGTAGAACTTGCGGCGGCAAACATAATACTTTATTACATGTATCACATGAAACAAGCGCAAATCAGACACAGGCCGATAATTTAGTATTATCAGTTAGGAATGGCCAAGAATTAGAACACGTACTACTATCTACTGTTATGGTACAGACCACAGACAAAAATGGGCATCACCAAATATGCAGAGCGATTTTAGATTCGGGTTCCCAATCAAATTTTATAACTGGACGTTTGTGTACAACATTGGGTCTAGAAAAACAACCTATTGAATCATCAATCATTGGAGTTAACAAACGCATATCAAGAATCACACACAAATGTTTACTTACCTTACGATCGTTGCACAATTCATACGAAATGGATGTGTCTTGCCTTGTACTAGATTCAATTATTGATGACTTACCTGAAATGACTATTGATGGAAAATCTCTAGGAATTCCACCTTACATACGACTTGCAGACCCAAACTTTGCCAAACCAGATAGAGTGGATCTATTGATCGGCGCAGGGTTATTTTGGCAATTGTTGTGCATTGGGCAACACAGCCTTGGTAAAGACAAGCCAATGCTTCAAAAAACAAAATTTGGATGGATTGTTGCAGGAAATATGGGTTCCAACATAGGTCATCCAAAGGTTCATTGTAATTTCTCACAAAACGAAAGTTTACAGAATCAACTAGAACAGTTCTGGAGATTAGAAGAATTATCAGAAACTATACCACTTTCCCAAGATGACAAAATGTGTGAAAGAATATACACAGAAACAGTAGAAAGGGACGCAACAGGACGATTTATAGTCTCCATACCTTTCAAAGAATCTCCACAAAAATTAGGTGACTCCAAAGGTCAAGCTATCAACAGATTTGATCAGTTAGAAAAAAAAATGTCAAAGAATAAACAATTTCGAGAAAACTACATACAGTTCATGACAGAATATGAAAGCATGGGACATATGTCATTGGAAAAGAAAGATACGCATAGCAACAGAACCGAATACTTTTACCACATCATGGGGTAATCAATAACAACAGCGAAACCACCAAGCTTCGTGTTGTATTTGATGGTTCGGCACCAACGGACACAGGGTTATCTCTAAATGATATACAACATTCAGGTCCAAATTTACAGGAAGATTTAATATCAATCATCATACGCTTCAGACAATGCAAATATGTCGTATGCGCAGATATCAAAAAGATGTACAGACAAATACTCATTAAAGCAGATCAAAGACAACTACAGAAAATAGTATGGAGAGAGAACCCAAAACAGGAGTTACAGACGTACACGTTAAACACTGTGACGTATGGGACAAAATCAGCACCATACCTTGCTATTCGATGTTTGAAACAGCTAGCAATAGAAACAAAAACGGAGCATCCAGAAGCATCGCGCATTATAGCCTCAGATTTTTACGTAGATGATATGTTGACAGGAGAAAGTACAGAAACAGTGGTGATAGAAAACGTACGAAAGGTCATAACTATTTTGAACTCAGCAGGTTTTGAACTACACAAATGGATGTCCAATAGCAAGATAATATTAAATCAGTTCGGCAAAACAAAATTAACCAACACAGAAGTCCAATTTCACGAACATAAGGACAAAAAGACTGTAGGAATTTCTTGGTCTTGTGAAGATGATATTTTTTACATTACAATAAACTTACCAACAGCAAGGCAAACAACCAAACGGACTGTATTATCAGATATAGCTCACATTTTTGATCCTTTAGGGTTACTCAGTCCATGCATAATATTCGCAAAGATGATGTTACAAAGACTATGGGCTTTAAAGATTTCATGGGACGAAACTCTACCAATGGATATCTACACACAATGGCAAGAGTTTAGAGAGCAGTTAGTCTTGCTAAATAATGTTCATGTTCCAAGGTATATTTTAAGCAACAATCCAAAGGAAATAGAGTTGCATGGATTCTCGGATGCCTCGGAACAGGCGTATGGTGCATGCATTTATGTCAGGAGCCTTGATCGGGATGGCAGAATTGCAGTGAACTTATTATGCTCAAAAACCAAAGTTGCACCACTAAAACCTACCACAATTCCGCGATTGGAACTGTGTGCGACTCTTCTCTTAGCACAACTAATAGAAAAGGTTAAGAATTCAAGCCACAATGCGTTCAGTAAATGCTATTTATGGAGTGATTCAACGGTTGCATTACATTGGATTAACACAACACCGAACTTGTTACAACCTTTTGTTGGAAATCGAGTTGCTCAAATTCAAACGCTCACTACAGGAGATGAATGGTATCATATCAGAAGCAAACAGAATCCCGCCGATTTATTATCAAGAGGCGTGCTTCAAAAAATATACAGGAAAGCTACATGTGGTGGCACGGACCATCATGGTTGTGCGAAGGAAAGGAAAATTGGCCAACATTAATACTTACGTTCACAGGAGAACCACTAGAATCGAGAAAACGTGTCAAAATACTTACCTCTATAAATAAGGAACCATTTCCTATTGCAACGTTCTCAAGTCTACATCGTTTGAAAGTGGTTACAGCATATTGTCAACGATTTATACGTAACTGCAGACAGCCCAAGTGCAATCGAACTACCGGAAGTCTAACAGCAAAAGAAATATCCGATGCTTTTACTACTTTGGTTAAAATTTGTCAAACTGAATGTTTTCCAAATGAGATAACATCATTAAACAAAACAGCAGCTGTACATGTGAAGAGTAAACTCAAAGATTTAACTCCATTTATTGATTCAAATCAAATTATACGTGTAGGAGGTCGATTGCAACTGTCACAATTTACTTACCAGAAAAAACATCCCATGGTATTGCCACACCATCATCATTTAACACAGCTAATTTTCGAAAGTGAGCATATTAGACTTTGTCATGCTGGATCTCAATTATTATTAGCTAGTCTGCGAGAAAAATTTTGGCCTATAAGAGGTAGATCATTAGCACGAAAAACTGTTCATAGATGTGTACGATGTTTTCGTACAAAACCAACCCAAGTGAGTCCTTTAATGGGAGTACTACCAAAACAACGCGTAGAACCGACATTACCATTTACTGCAACTGGAATTGACTACGCAGGTCCCTTTCTAATAAAGAGCAGCAGCCTAAGAAAAGCAAAAATATCTAAGTGTTACATTTGCCTTTTTATATGTTTTTCGACAAAAGCAATTCATCTCGAATTAGTTACCGAATTATCTACAGTTGCTTTCCTCTCTACGTTTAAAAGATTTGTAGCGAGAAGAGGATTACCAACAGACATATTTTCCGATAACGGCAAGAATTTTGTGGCTGCAAGCAAGGAACTGACGGAATTTTCACGTTATTTAAGAGATAATGAAGGAACAATTATCAACGAGTTAAGAAACCAAGGAATTACTTGGCACTTTATACCCGCGTACGCTCCACACTTTGGAGGATTATGGGAAGCAGGCGTAAAGTCAGTAAAATACCATCTTAAAAGAGTAATCGGAAATTTAACGTTAACCTTCGAACAATTTTACACCATACTTACCCAAATAGAAGCTATCTTAAATTCCCGACCGCTAACACCAATGTCCTCAGATCCAAACGATCTTAATTTTATTACCCCTGCTCATTTCCTAATTGGCAAAAGTCTTATTTCCACCCCAGAACCTAACTTACTAAGCACACCAACATCAAAACTATCAAGATGGACACATCTTCAACAATTACGACAACATTTTTGGAGAAGGTGGAGCCAAGAATACATCTCACAACTGCAGCAGCGAAGAAAATGGACTGATATCACAAACCAGCTACGAATTGGATCTTTAGTTATACTAAAGAATGACCAATTACCTCCATTACAATGGCAGATGGGCAGAATTGTTAAACTTCATCCCGGTGTTGATGGCATCAGTAGAGTAGCATCTATACAAACCAGTGTGGGAGTGGTCAAGAGAGCTCACTCCAAAATTTGTGTGTTACCAATAGAAGAGAACGAAACGAAAAATGACATTTAAGTGTTGTGTATCGTATATTGCACTTATTTAGTTAGAATTACTGTTATATGTATGTTTCTGTTGAAAGTGCATCCTTTCAAGGCGGGGGGCATGTATAATATAATTTAAATATTTGAATTTACCGCCATCTTAGGGGAGAGAAAAAAACTGAGTAATGTGACAATAAAGCATGTAGTAGATGTGTGTGTCTTCATTCATTATTAAAACAAACAAAAAGCAATATCAAACACATCATATTATAATAGTGAATTAAAAGCAGTAAATTAATAATTAATTAGCATTGAGATTTCAGTAGGAACAGGAAATATATACATGTAGGATGTAACACATTATAATTTACAAATGCGGTTTTGTCTTATATAGAATCTTTAAGAGAGATACACTGAAAACAATGGAATTGTGAAAAATGGTTATATATGTTGAATGAAATAAATATACAACCTCCATATATTTTGATACGATCGTTGATAATATAATGCTATTACTGAAATATATGTAAGACGTTCTGACAGGATCGATATTTTTTGGTCAAAGAGCTTTTGTTGGTATATAGAATGACATTGTCTTTAAGTTAATAATGGCGACATTTATTCTTTACAATTTATATCATTTCTATTCCTTCAAATATGCGTGGATAAAAACACACATCATTGAAATTCGAGTAAATACAAAGTGACAAAAACGTAACATGACACTTGTAAAATTGTATAGAATATACAACATAGTATTACTGTTACACTGTTACTCTTACACATATGTAAGATAGATATTGCACCACCATTATGGATGCAGAAAATAAAATAAAGTATTTAAAAGTCATAATGCAATCCAATGGAATTTAAAAGTTTACAAGATCGATTTTTGTTAGTTACGATTTAGATTGTTATGTAAATTTTTCTAAATGTTTATGTATGTAATCCTTCCTTACCTTCGGCGCTGGCTGCAGATAGTTAAAGAGTACAGACAACAAACACTCACACTACATCTTACATTATGTAAACTACTTAACAAAATATTTGCCTGTCAGTGACGTCAAAATACAGAAATAAATTCTGTTAATGCAGAAATAATTGTGAGCAGTGAATTTAAATATTTTACTCTGCATTATTCTCAAATGTAATTACGGAAATGATACTATTCAAATTTATAAATAAAATTAGCTGAAAGCAGTACAGATCTTAGAGCAAAAAGTACAGTCTCTTTTTGTAGTTGTTTTCTACAGTTAAAATGGTAGTATTATTGAAGTGGAAAACGCGACCTTCATTTAAAGAATGGTTGACAAGATCACATAAATTTTTTTGAATTTTGCAGTCGTTTTTATGTTTGATTAGCCCCTCTCTAATCCTTTGGAAAGTTTGTTCAATATACATAACATTTGTTACAACCGTTACAAGGTATTTTGTATAATAATTAGATTTGAATGGAAATATTATTTTATCTTTCATATCAGTGGATACATATTCTTTTTGTTACAAATGAGTTATATGAAGTATGAATAATTTATTCCTTGCAATATATTTTACATTTTTAATGATTCCTGCAGTAAATTGTTAGTGGTAAGGCATTTTTTCTGAAGATGCCCTGGCCTGATTTGTCAGGCGTTATTAGGTTGGGGATGTCGGTGTTGTAAATAATTGGTTTCGAAAGCATTGTTATTTCGCATAATTCACCCGAGATTTGTTTTCTATTATAAGTATTGATGACTCTGTTACACATTCCCAAAACAACATTTAATTTTTGATTAATAGAATAAGCTGAGTGAAACTTTATGTATCTATCAGAGTACCTAAGTGGATGTTATGGTGCTGGTTAAGTGTGACAGAGTTGTTAAAATTAAGAATGACTTTAGCTGACTAGTATGGTAAGTTCGTTTTCAAGTTCAAAAGTGAACTGAAATTGTTAATTGTATTCTTTAAACGTTTGTTGTAAAACCAACCATATACATACATATATAGAGACAGAAAGAATCAAATCTAAGTATTTGTATATGAATAGTAAATGAAAATGCATACTAGAAATTACGTTATTTAATAGATGATTTATTACAATTTGGGCTACTATTGGCTAAAGAAGTAGTCCAATGGGACCACTACAATTTCGAGAAAATTTAATTTTTATGAAAATGTAGACCTTTCCCAAAAAATTAAAAACAAGAAAACTGTACTACTGGGAAGAGTCAAGTTTTAAACAAGTTATTATGACATGCCATGCTTCTAGCAAGATGATAGTCTTTTGATATTTGCCACACGGCATTCAGATAAACAGTTTATATTTTATATTTTGTTGAACATGAATGACTCGTTTAACTTAAATAGAATACTCTGCGTTACTCTTACTTGAAAGCAGATTAAATCTCCTACCAAAAGTTATTAAGATGTCTACGTCTAAATTTAACGATTAATAAGTTATTAACATAAAAACCTTCTAAAACAGATGGTTCATCTCATCTAAATAGGACATGCCACTTTAAAAGTTGTTGGTGTTAAAGTGGGTTAAAGTGTTTAGTGTTCTAAAATAATAGATAATGTTCATAAAAATGTATTTCATTAAAAAATTCCAGACGTTTTAAGAAAGAAAACTGAAACCCTTTAATATTATACTTAGAAGAAGATGGTCATCAATTTGAGCGTCAACTATCAACTGTAATCTTTCTCATTAGATAGTCTTTTTATTCTTGCTACGAACATTCAAATATTCAATTCAAACAATTATTAGAGTAGAAACTTTTGGGGTAAAACTCACTAAATTCATTTCAATCAATCTATCAATATATTAAGATTGAATGTTATTGATAATATTATATTTACTTTTTTTTTGGTTTGCTATTTTTTGTGATATTGAATATATGACTATACTCTGTGTTTTAATAAGAAGGATAAAACGTTTCAGCCCGCATCACATTGGGTAAATTTAATCACTGAAAATTTTGGCGGTAAATTTAAATAGATAGATAGATACAATGAAATGAAATACGAGTATAGTATATATGAACTTACTACATAGTTAAATATATATTTAGTACTTAACTTCATGAACAGATCACATTTATTAAAAAAGTAATGCTAGTAGTTTATGCCTTCATGTTATGTTTATTAATATTTAAGTAAAGAAATACAATGAGAGTATAGACAATATGTTTTTATGTTTATGGTATTTTTCTTTCTTCCTGCTATGGTAGGATGCATTATCCATTACAATGACACTATTCTCAGGCAATTTTTGTAAAATATTATTGAATCATCTCTCAAAAATATCTGCATCCATTTTATCGTGGTAATCAGCTGTTTTTCTTCCCTCAAATACCAGCAAGCCATCGTCAAGAAAAGCATTTTTTTACCTTTACCAACAGGATTTTTCAGACCCGCTGTTACAAAATCTGTAAATGCTTATCTGCGTGTTGTAACATCAATATCTACGCACACTTTTGCTTTTGTGTTTCCTTCATTAAGCCAAGTTTCATCTAAATAATATATTGCATGTTGTTCAGTTCTATATTTTTTTAATCGAAGATAAATATCTTCGTTTCCATAAAACAACGTCTTCACGTTCAAGTAGCATACTTTTGCGATTACATCTTAAAAACCTATAAGTAAATAGTATATAAACCATTTAAATAATTTAATATCAAAACTTACTTAAAATTACGTAAGCATTCTCATGAATTTATGTAAAGTAGAACGACTCATTTGAGGTATATTTTCTTCCTTATCCTTATCTTCCTTTAATTTCTTTAAAATCCTGTTTAGTGTACGAAGTTCTCCATTGCAACAAAACTATGTACTACTTGTATTATGAAGCATTTAACAGTATCGTCAAATATAGATAACACTGACTTCCTACCTAGTCGTTCTGATGGTGGTGAAATTTGCTGTATGGTATTATATTGATGAATTATCCGGTAAACACTTGTTCTTGAAACACCTATTCATATTATGGAATACAAATACACAGAAGTTTATATACGCTTATTTCAGTATACTACCTAAAATGTTTGATATTTGCAGTGCTGTATTCTTTTTCTTCTAGGACAACCACCAATAATTTTCTTATACATGTTTAATATAGCTTGCTTTTCTTGTACCGACCATGTCCATGTCCCAAAGTAGCATGCTTTTTTGGAAGCGATGTTAATAATCCACTTGCACTAGGCTACGAATTCATTATCACAAGCAAATCGTGTTTAAAAAAACTAATTTTGTAGCTTGAATACCGTAGGAACACAAAAAAAAATACTTTACAAAAATATTTACTCAATCAGTTTTGTTTGCAATATGGCAGCACTAAAATCTGCAAATTTGAGCAGTGTAAACATGACTGGCAACTAACCAATCATAAGCCTATATTTTGGCGGACAATTTTTTTTGTTCCTCTTATTAAAAAAACAAGGTATAGCTGTAGTTATCATTAGAATATAAGGAATATAGTTGATCACACATACATCATTAAAAAGTGCAGCCTATTTAAATGAAAAAACTATTGCTTTTAGAAGATTTTTGGAGAATATCATTAATAACTACGGGTCGATGGCCGCAGTGGTTAGGCGGCTGACTATTGTTGTGAGAGGACGATAGGTGCCGGGGTTCAATTCTCTGGAGGGACGGTGACATTTTTTCAGAGAGTTTAATCCCGGATCGACTTGCCATGCGCTGTTGGGAGCAAAGTGATTAACAGCGCGGCATCATAAAAGGCGATATGATGCTGTCACAAAGCCATTTAAACACAACTTACACACACTAAACTACACCGCAAGAGTTGCAGTGATAGCCAGACAAGTAATACAGCTTACGGAGTCACTGCAACTAAGCACCCACCACACATTAAAAAAAAAAAAAAATTTCGAAGGCTTCCACGGTCTGAGTGTCTGTTATGAGGGCTTACGGGTTTTGACCGCATCGTAGTAAAGTAAATATATATAATACAAAAATAAAATAAAAGTGAAAATACAAATACAAAAAATATAAAAAGATATACAACTTACTTAAACTCGACATTTTCTACTAATGTTTCAACCTCGCTAGAGGTGAAAACCTTTTGACAAGGAAAAGGTGGATGTGTGAGGAACATACTTACATTAGTAGCGAAACGTCGAATTTGAGTAAGTTGTATATATTTTTGTATTTTAATTTTCACTTTTGTTTTATTTTTGTATTGTATATATGAGGGACAAGCTACAATTATTGAGAATAGAAAGATTGACACACGTTTTTAGAATTTTTATTTTAAATATGTTCAAAGTAATTGCCATTTACAATAATGCACTTAACCATTCTCTCCTTCCATAATTCAAAAGTCTTCAACCAGCTGTCTTTATGGGTACTATCACTATTATTACTACTATGTTTTTGACCTCAAAAAATAGCCAGAAGTCATACATCGCCAAATCCGGTGAATAAGGAGGATATTCTATAATTTTGATTTTGTTTTCCGCTAAATACTGAACAGTTGTCCCTGCTGTATGGGACGACGCGGTATTATGATGTAACATTTTCTTGCCACTAGCCAGTAGCCAAACAATTTTCAGCATACCATTTAGCGGTAACTGTCTTCTGCTCTTCCAATTTAATTGCGCCCACCAAAGCCGTACCTCTAAAAAATACTGCGTACATAAGTTTTTCATTGCTCGTTGTTTTTTCACCATCGTAGGAGCTTTCTCATCCTCATGTATCCAGATTCGGCTTTCTTGGCGAGTGGGAACATCAATAAACGATGTGCATGTTTCATCGCCAGTTACAATTTTAGGAATAATTTGATAGCCTCCAGCATTCAGCGTATAACGTACTTAAAGTTTGTTGGCAAATTCTAACACGTTTTGCTTTTGGTATAATATGTATCTGTCAGATAATGGGGCTCAAACCGAGTTACAACCTTTTTCAGATGTAAGTGTTCGTGCAATATTGATCTCACTTACAACGATCCAATCTTCAGATTGGACTCTATCATTGCAGAGGTAATGCGGTTGTCCTCTTCCACCATTTACTTTACCGCAGCGATGTTTTCGGGGTTAACAGTAGTTAAGGGAGGAGCTCCTTTTCTGTGCACCACCGACTTGCAACCTCGTTCAAATTCTTATACCATCTATAAACAGTAGCCAATGATGGTGCGCGATCCCCAAATGCCGATTTTTCATTTTCCTCACACTCATGCGCGCTCAAGTCTTCCTTGAAATCATAGTAAATCATTATCCGAAAGTTCTCTCGTGATAATTCAATTTTTTCGATAACAGAGGCTTATTCTGTAGACTATTTCTCAGACATTATTCAACCGAATTGCACAAATTAAACTGCAATTAGCAGACAAAATAATGCACTATTTAATGAACAACAATTTGTTTTGCAGGGGTAACTAGATTTTTAATTCTCAGTAATTGTAGCTTATCTCTCGTATTTACTTTACTATGACGTGGTCAAAACCCGGTAGCCCTCATAACAGAAACTTTTTAATCCTTATATTTAATTTATGGTTATTATTGAAGATACAAGACCGTGTATGTTTCTTATATTTATTTAATTATTGTAATATCGTGTATAAAATATTTAGATAGCATTGTATATCTATTTGTAACAGAAACTTTTTAATCCTTTGATATTTAAAAATGGTTATTATTGAAGATACAAGACCGTGTTTGTTTAGTGTTTCTTAAATATATTATCTTGTATAATTATTGTAATATCTGTATAGAATTTTATATTAGGGTGTTGTTTGAGATGAAAAAATAAAATCTCCTTTCATTGTTACTCTGCATTATCGAAATTATAAGAACGTCTGTTTTTTAATATCTACCAGGTAAGTGCACATTTGACTAACTGTTCTAGTTACATTGGGCTTCAATTTACAATTAGTCATTACTTATTAATTGGTACAAAGGGCCACAAAGAATGGTGAAATACGATTAGCTATCAATCTTTAAGTTTTAACGTCTTCAAGAAGCTAGTTATTTTTTCTATATACATACATACATGTTATATACAACAATTAATACACCATTTCAAAAACTTGTTTTTATTCTAGAAGGAGCAACTTTCTTTATATACCTTTCAAGGCAAAGTCTATGTATAGTTAAACATTAATCGTAGTGTACCTCTGAACCGATCAATTCATATAATTCTATTTCCGTAAGCTAAAGGAATGTAAATGTATAAATTCATAATTGAAAATAATTATTACTTCTTTTTATTTTGTTTCTGTTGGTTTTACCATGTGAAGCAATAGTGTGGTATGTAAGATTTATTAGACAAACGAAAAGTTGACGTCCTACAGTCGATACAATATACCTACTGCGTTATATTTTGTCTGTGCTCCAACTAAACTAAATAATATCTGTAGACGGAGAAGATATCGTTTTCTATGTCTGAACGTAGTACACACTTCCAGATATTTCGTTTGTAATCAGGTTTTCACCCGACGTGTTAAATTGAATTATTACTTGGAAGGTATGTATAAGATAAGATCTTAAAATCGACTCACGTATTTCATATGAGTATAAAATCCATCTTGAATTCATAATAGCAAACTGGAGTGGTTCATGTTTTCAGACTTTTAGGACGTTTGCTTCTGTAACTACATGACCTGCCATTTTAAACTCTAATTATTATTAAAACATTATAAAATTCTTGTTTAAAACTATTTACGTTAACTAATATATACATATAAGGCTTAAGTAACTAGTATACGACGACTAAAATTTCATGTTGAGATTTGAACATTATGTCAATTTGAAATACGTCTTTGTTAACCGTTGTATACGTAATGACATAGGCCTGTTCCTAGAAGAATTAATGTTGATTATCTTCAACAAATCGTAATCAATATAAGAAAACTACTTTATGATCCTCTTGGAACAAGTTAATTCTTTTAAACGAAAAAGTTTTCACTCGTGATAGTTCTAGAATTAATATTAATAACTAGTGTGGTGTCAAGTAGTCTTTATTATAAAAGGGGAGGGTAGCCACGAAAAAAGAGATATATTACTAAAAAAAATATGGGTGTTAGACAGAAAATGAGTAAAATTGTTGTGGCCCTAGCAAAAGCTCAACATTTCTATTTTTCTCAACGTATTGTCTATATCTTTATCAAGCAGATTCATTAAATATTCAGATTTCTTGTAATTTTTCTGATATTATTTTGTAATACCTTGTCATTTACATATTTATTTCGGTAAATAAGATTTGCTGTGTATCATATGTATACGTAAGTCTAGGTAGGTACTCCGATTTATCTTGCAAAGTCAAACATCAGATTTGTATGTAGGTTTGCATTTATTACGAATTTAGCTTGTTATTTACATGTGTTTGTTTTAGAAAGCAAAATTGTGCTTTGTTTAATATATGAATATAATTGCATCATACGTTGTATAATAAAGTGTATTATTAAAAGATTCAGTTCCTTTGTTTCCCTAGTTGTTTACAGAAGTTTTGTTACATGTCATCATCGATCATACACTCCATCGTAGGAACTTTCCGAGAACTCGAAGTGTGCGAATGGTTTTCGTGTCAATCAATTTTCCGTTCCTCTTTATCTCCTCGCTGTAGAAACGAAAATGTTGGAGAACAGATTTTTGTGTGTGCTTTTTTTAAACTTGGTTGGTGTAGTTTGGCACAAACTTATAAATTGTTGGATAAGATTTTGCAGTACCCACTTTCATCTACTGTAGAATGCTTTCTTATTGATGCTAATAAGTTGATCACACATTAATACTTACAAAGTATAGCCTATTTAGACGAGAAAAACTATTGCTTTTAGAAGATTTTTGGAGAATATCATCGAAGCTTCCGAGTCTCTGTTATGAGGCTTCCGAGTTTTAACCGTATCATAGTAAAGTATGTACATATATACAATACAAAATAAAACAAAAGTGGAAATTAAAATACAAAAAAGATATATTCAACTTACTCAAACTCGACGTTTCGCTACTAATGTAACAGGCTTCTTCAGGAGCAAAACCAAGTGAGCAGCGCCAGAAGGTCACGGTAACTTGACGTGTAAATCACGCTAGTGGCGAAAATTTTCTGACAGGGCAAAAACTAGGTGAGGGACCGCTTGTGATTACGCTAACTCGACGTTTCAACCACGCTAGAGGCGAAAGCTCTTAAACTTTTCATCATAAATTAGCGACCCTACTTATGGATCCACAAATATTTATATAGATTTCTACCATTTTTAATACTTTCGCGGTACACGACTGTTATGTTACACAGTTTTCCATACATGGATATACAAGAATTTTCGGTAATAGCAGAGCATATTTCATCAAATATTTTACATTTGTCATTTCAAATACGTATGCAGTATATATACTATCTCGTGTCCCTACAGTAAATGTATTTCTTAGGAATGCAATATACATCTCATGCATCTGCTCGTCGGCACGTTTTCTAGTTGAAACGACCTATAAAAGTTCCATTGCTCTGGTTTATATAACAATTTTAAATGGAACATGAAAATTGATTTTCTTTTCGGGTTATGTAGACGCATTCAGAGCATTCTGTTCAGTGGAGTGCCAGTGCTTGAAAATAGGGCGTGGTTTTTAATACTTTATGGACATAATTAACGGTCGTTATTTTTTAAGGACGCTCTTGCGTGGTTGCCAAGATTATAGATCATCTCTAATTGGCTGTTTCATTTTATTAAGTGGCACGAGTGTAACTTCTTAATCTTGAAAGGGGATACAAATTGGTTAGTGACATAATTGTCACATGATATTTCGATGCTTTTCTTGAAAATTTCATCTGTTGATATCATAAAACTACTGAAAAGATGAGTTCACTCCAAATAAATACATATGTTTAAGGTTGCTATTTTATAACGTAATTTTGTAAAGTTATATTATTATGTTATTGCTTCTAATGTTCTGGTGTATTGTTAAACATTTCAAGACAGCATTATATTAGCATTATTACTTGTACTTGTCTTCTAATAAACAATTTGTTGAGTATAGAGGATACAAATCAAATGTATTTTTTCCAACATCTGGCGTCGCTCAAGGGTCAAACCTAGGGCCTTTATTGTTTTTAATCTTTATAAACGATGTTGACTGTTTACATTGTGAGACCTTATTACAAGGCTTACAATAAGCTTCCAACAAGTTATAAGCAAATGCCGCAAAATATATTTCGCTGTAATATTAGACGTTTACTGCTTTCTAAAAGTTATTATTCATTTAAAGAATACTTAGACGACTCGGATTTATAATTATTTATTACTTTACTCATTCAACTAAATTTTTTACACACAATATATCTAATGCTTCGAAATCTACGTATCTGCAGACTCTGATAATCGGTTGTTCGTTTTCATTGTTTAATTAAGCATTAAATGACATGTCCTATGCTCAATTTGAGTCGACTGGATGAAATATATTATTAGTATTATTATTAGCGGACGACATGAAAATATTTTATAGAATTGATTCGTATGATGATTGCCTGATGCTGCAGAAAGACTTGTGCTCTTTAAATTCATGGTGCCTCAATATTCGTTTGATACTCAACATTGCTAAGTGTAAAGTAAAGAGCTATACAAGAGAACATACTGCAATTGCGTTTGATTATTCGATATGTAACACTGTACTTGATGGTGTTAATAGTGTCAAAGACTTGGGAATCACCTTTGACAGAAAACTCAACTTCATCGAACATGTGAATGGTATGGTTGCAAATGCTTATCGTAGTTATGGATTTATTTACCGAAAGTGTAAAGATTTTACAAATGTTAAATGTCTTTTATTACTTTATTTCTCCTTTGTTAAATCTAAATTAGAATACGATGCAATTGTATGGTACCCTATTTATAATATTCACTCCTCCAACATAGAAAGAGTACAACGAAAGTTTTTGAAATATATTATGTATGTATCAGATGGTGTCTATCCTGAAAGAGGTTATTGTTATAATATCATGCTTGAGAGATATTATTTGATGTCACTTGAAAGTAGAAGATTTGTTCATAATATAAAATTTTTATTTAATGTACTGCAAGACAAAATAGATAGCATATGGATTGTGAACAGAATTAATTTTAATATTCCTAGAATATTGATGTTGTTTTTCGACCGCTTTTTTAAGCAATAAAAGTTTATGCGGGTTTTTTCGGTCCTAATAAAATAAATCTATATTTTCAATATTTCCTCAAACTCTGTGACTTCGTCAGGAAATATGTTTTTTAAAAACGAATTTGGATTATATGTCTAATTTAAAGTTATTTTATTAGGACCGAAAAAATCCGCATAAAATTTTATTCCTAGAATAACGTGCCGTTATAAGATGACATTTTATACTGATAAAGCAAGGTCTAATTTGATGTACAGATCATCAATCTCTATTATGTGTAATAATTTTAATTTTATTTGCTCTTTGCTCTTGTGATATTAATTTTTCATCATTCTCCGATATCCTCGATATTATTAGAAATATGTAATATATTTTTTTTTACTTACTTTACCAATTACCTAAATAATTTATGAATATTTTGTATTCGCATTCTAATTTTTAATTTCCTGTATTTGGGTGTATGTCTGTTGGAAATAAATATACAGGGTGTCCAGCCTAAGATGCAACGGTGCATAGCCTACCTATTATTAATTTTTTGAAAAAATTTTTCCAATAAATGTTGCCCCGAAGCAAATTCTACACATTTTAAAATTAGTATTAGTAATGGCGGACTTCCGGTTCTACTGTAAGTAGATACTAACTTTATTATTTTAAATGGAACACCCTATATATTATTGCACTTTTTGATTCCTTATTAATTATAAAAGGCACTTTGTTAAGCTTACATTGAGTCTAAGTTGTACCGTTTCCGAATTACGTGATGTTTTTCGAAAAAAATGACATCTGCAGCGTCTTTGGTGTTTGGAAATATCTCCGTAACTGCGAAAGTTAGAAACATGCGGTTTCTAATTAATTTCTAATTAATGATATTTTTTTGATCGGCAGTGATAGAACTGTACGAGATTTTCCATTTTTATTCTTTTAAGAAAACTGGGAGTTGAAGTAAGGTAAATTCGTTAAGAACGCGGACAGAATTAGTTTACTTAGCGCATGCTTTTATATGAGTTGGGATAAAGTATAGAAGAATGCACAACTAAGCATTCTTTTGTTGTTTTTAATAAGTTTTCATATTAATTCAAGCCTGATACGATAACTAAATGTAAATTTGCTAGGAATGTTCGTCATGAGAGTCGTTATAAGAACATCGAATTTTTACAAATACGGAAAAATGCGTTAAGAAAACGTTATTTGATTATAAATATGTATCTAACTTCGATGCAAAAATAGGCATAGAGATTAAAATTAAAAAAAAGTACATTTATTCGTCCAATAACATTTCGTAAAAGAAGTAGTTATTGTATCTGTAAATATGCAACAGAATCAATATGTATTGAAATATATAGTTATCCGCGAAAGTATTCATCCAGGTAAAAAAATCGCTTGCTTTACAAGTAGAAGATGAAACACGATTTCTTCCGCCACAAATCGATGATTAACGACAAGAACAGCTTAAATGTGGAATATTTCTCTAAAAACTCTCTAATAAAGTTGAATTAAATGTATATCACTAAAAGAAAGAGTGTGTATGATTTTATAATCCAAAATTTCAATTGATTATCTGCAATGGTTTCAAAATTATGAATATTTTACCCTACGAAATAGAGGCGGTAATTGCGTGCGAACGCTCTGTAACGCGAGTCACTGTCAATGTGTTTTTTGAAAGCGCATCAAAATTTTTATTTTTGAAGGAAAGACAAACAATGGATGAATGAAGAATTGACAGAAAGAAATTCCAGCAATATTACATTTCTTCTCGAACAAGCTGGTGCATCTGGAACGGCATGACTGCAATATAACATTTAACGTGTGACATTTTTATAGTGTATGTACAGTGGCGTGCAAAGGTATCCGGACACGTATAGATAGAGAAATACCCTGCGCTCAATACTTTATTCCAAAGAGCCGCAGGACACCTTACCACCCGCTGAGTGTAACCGTTCGCTCTTATAATAACATTGCAATATACAAATGCGTATAATACGTATATACATATATATATGTATATAGATATAGCATAAATTAAAATATGGGAATTTAAGCTTCTGTAGCGTCAAGTAGATGATATTATTATTCCTTATAGTAGCATTACATAAGTATAGAAATGAATGTCGCGACTATTATTTGACTTGTTAGTTTTAACGAAAATTAGTCAATATCTAAAATATACATATTACTCCTTTTGTTAATAATAAATCACTCAGCTTACTGTAATAGAAGTTATAATGGAAACTAAATTTTTAATGCTTCATAAAGGTAGTAATATAGAGATAATTCAATTCTGTTTAATAATAATGTATTTATATTTATTTATATTTTTTAACATGTAGATAGTGTTCTTATTTATGGTTCTATATATGATTTAGTTGTATGAGTTTTAGGTTAGTTGTAAGGTAAAATAGAAAACAACTTACTAAAAGTGTTTTGACAGATTAACACCTATTAACTCAATTACATATTGAGAATAAAAATATTTCATTTATATTATAATTAGTATAAATAGTAGATAAATATAGTTTCAAATGATAAAATGATTTGGAGCTTTCGCCGATATCAGCACAAAATTCGAAACAAAATTTCTCAAAAACTAGCCAGTTCCACATAATGAGGATGTTGCAGTAATTAAAATTACATCTTAAACATAAACAAACGCGTATTGGCGAATTACGTGTAAAACCAAATGTACCCGTATAGCAATATAATGTTAGTAATACCGTACCTAGTTTTAAAAACATTTTTCATCTCAAGATGATTCACTTAATACCAGCGCAGGTAACAACAGGTAACTTATTTAATTGGAAAGTATTTAAATTTCATTTAAATACTTCTTAGTATTACTAAAACCGAAACACATATACATATTATATGAAGAAAAACGTAAGAAGAGATTAAAGATGTATGTATGTCATGAGTATTTGTCAAGTTTATAGGTGTTTATGATTGGATCATCCACAAACACAACTTTATTAATTTATATCTGTTATTCTAAAATTAAAGTGTAGTATTCTGTTGAACATTAATTATTTATTTTATACACAAACATTCTTATTGTTGTTTTGAATGTATTTTACTATAAAAATTAATATAAGTACATTTTTTATGAAGTTTTGCTTATCTCTTATTCCCTATCATTAATTACAACTTAAATTTATTCTACTTCACATCTTCTACATTATAACTTTATCGTCATCTTCTCTTTGAAAGGTAAATGATAAATAATATCAAAATTTAAAGACATGCCTGTTAAAAATATTTATAACCAAATTAATCATTGATATATTGAGCCATTAATGAACACTAACTTAATGTTAAAAAATTGTTAATATAAATAAAGTAATTTTCACTAAACAGAATTAAACAATTAAACAATTTACTTTCTATTATGACCTCTATTGTATTATAACTTCACCAAATATTTTATGAGTTTACAACATAAATACTCAGGTACACTAAAGTCTAGGTAAAAAAAATGATAATGTATTCTTTCGCGAACGCTTCATTACTGCTTCTTATAACAAAAGGCACCTGATAGCTTTTCACCTGGTGAAGATACATATATTACTATTTTGTATCGGAGGACAACAATTTATAACAAAAGGCACCTGATAGCTTTTCACCTAGTGAAGATACATATATTACTATTTTGTATCGGAGGACAACAATTTTTTTTTTTAGTACCTATGTATATTTGCAAAAATGCTATTCCTGTTAATAGTAGGTTGAATGATTACAATTCAATAAAGGAGTCATATATTTATTAATTTTTAGTAAAACGGACAACTCGGAAAATATCCGTGATATAGAACAACCGTCCTAAATTCTAATTTTTTATTTATACAATATGTCTACGTATATATGCGTTTATATAATACAATGTTATTGTACGAGTGACAAACTACGGTCCCACCCAGCAGGTACTAAGCTGCCCTGCGGCTCTTTGGAATAAAGTATTGAGCGCAGGGTATTTCTCTATCTATACGTGTCCGGATACCTTTGCACCTCACTGTACATACATATATTACGAGAAATAAATTATTACTATTACAATCAAATCATAATCTTTCTTTAAGTGATATAAATTTAATTTAACTTTCACCACAAAAGCGACGCATTCATAAATATATCAAAGTGTATTTATCAATTCATTTGCAATACAGAGTTTTTTGCTTATTGTCTGAACAATTGTCTAATAAATTATATTTATCGTTTACGTAAAAAGGTATATACATAACTTATTTTCACTGCTAAATCATCAAGAAAGATTAATTGTCCGTCGAGTATACAGCTGGCTTATACGACAATATATGTATATACATACAACAATATATATATATATATATATATACAACAATAAATATACAACAATATTAAATAATATTTAAATAAAATTTATCGTATTGCTTGTCTTAACTTACAAACACATCTACTCATGATTTTATCCTAAACATTTATAGGTTTAAGGAATATGATTTTTATCCACACATGACGAATTAAACACGGAAGATTTTTATATCGCCAGAAACAAAATAAAAACTTAAAGACCAACAAAATACTTGTGCCGTGAATAGACCATTCATGTATATTGACGATATATTTTCTGCACAATATTATCCTAATGAATAAATGTGCTAGCTAGTATTTTACGCTCGGCTTAGATTTATAACGGGTCCATCCATATTTCCACCACGGTCAAAGGTGTTGTCTTTTTGGGTGTCTCAACTGTACATACTTTGCTGTATGATGAGTTCTGTTTTAAATTTGTTTATTTTAATTTATTATTATAGTATCATTGTTGTAAAAACGGCTCGATAGCCGCAGGAGTTAGACGGCTGACTATCGTTGTGGCGGAACGATAGGAGCGGGGTTTCAATTCTTTGGAGGGATGGTGACACTTTTTCGGAGAGTTGAAACCCGGATCGACTTACTATTCGCTATTGAGAGCAAAGTAATTAACAGCGCGGCATTATAAAAGGCGATATGATCACAAAGCCATTTGAACACAATTTACTCACACAAAATTATACCGCGAGAGTTGCCGTGATAACCAGACAAGTAATACAGCTACGGAGTCACTGCAACTAAGCACCCACCACGCATTAAAAAAAAATACATCTGAATATAATGCATACTATATTGACTTATTGAACTATTTCTATCATTAGCAGATTGTTATTTTTGTGTTTTGGCATTACTGATAGGTACTCCGATACTCGTTTTACTTACTGATAGGAAAGCATTATTTTCATGTGCAATAGTCAATGGTGATAGATTTTGATTAGCAGCCTGTTTAATGTAGACGAAGTCTGCACTGCACAATCATCTCGATCCACCGACGAGCACAAAGAAATCCGAAATTTACAGACTTAATAGAATTTACAAAAACAGATAATTCAATTAGATTACACATAAGTACATATTTACAGAAATATAAACCCTAAAGCACAAGAATCAAATGTGCATACAATTTTGCATGAACGTGTATAAATAAAGAAGATTGTTTTAACAATTGTACGTCAATAACGTATTTTATGGATATATTAACATCTTCTAAACCGCATTTAGCGAAGAAAAGATAAAGACGTTGTCCAGAATTACTGTAAAATTCTAACACCATCAACATAAATATATACAACGAAAAAATTGAGTTACAAGCCTAATGTTCCAGTGTCAGCTTTTTTTGCTAGCGAAGAGAGAAAATCCCCATCTAGACGTGCCTACATATACAAAGTAAGGTAAGTTTATTAGTGGATTTTTATTTTCAATCTACTTTGTCATTTTCTTCTTAGAGATCATTCTTTAATTTAATTCTATAAATGCTAATTTAAACTTGTAGAGCAATCTCTGCGTCACAATATTTTTTTTTTTTTTTTTTTGCCAGGGGAAATGCATAATGCACGCCAAGTGCTTGGGTCAATCGCACATTGGTGTGTGGGACTCGCACCCACTAAAACCCCTCATATGCCCTCTGTAGTACCCGGAACTATTGGTGATATGGCGTCAGGTACTACCGGCAGGTCTATAGATTTCTGTGATCTTGTCTTTCCCACTATCCTATGTTACAGCAGCAGTTACTGTTCTCTGTCTGTCTCGTTTATCGGTTTCTTTTTTCGACATTATATTCCTATTGGTAATATTTCATCAGGTAGTGTGCTTCTTGCGGGCCTACGTCATCTACTGCTGTCGTTGTCTTTGTCTGTGGAACTCATCCGCCTCTTTTGTGGACATTATCCCCTTATCATATCATGTACCAGCTTCCACGTGGAGGGCGACTCTAGCATGGTCGATACCAAGGTTTCCGGTGTTAGTGCACGTCCAATACTTTCATAAGGTCCCATTCTATGCTCACTCCACTTAGGACAAGCAAATATTGTGTGTTCTGGCGTATCAGGCCATCCGCAGTAGATACATTCGTCGTGGGTATCCCTGTTTATACGCCTAGCGAATGCGCGAAACGAGCCGTGTCCTGTCAGTGCCTGGCACAGGTAGTAATCTACCTGGCGGTGCTTGCACGCAATCCAAGAATCAAGACGCCCGATGAGGCGCTTAGTCCACTGCGCCTTGTCGCTTAGGGTGTCCCACTTTTCCTGCCATGCGACGATGGTATTGTTTTTGGCCTGACTAGTTATTTGTTGTCGGTCCTCGTGCCTTCGATCATAAATAAACGCCCGCTCTCGGACCATCAGGTCGATTGGTGTAACGCCCGCGATCACCTGAACTGCCTCCAGGGAGACTGTTTTGTAGGCCGACGCAACGCGCAGCAGCATCCCCCTCTGCGCTTTCTCCAGGATACGTCTGTATTTGTTTATTTCGACCACTTTCCTCCATATGGGTGCACCGTAAAGTAGCAGATTGTGGATCGCGCTACACAGAACCGCCCTCTTTCCACTGCTTGGTCCTCTGATATTGGGCATGAGTCTGGTTAGGCCGGCCCCTTTCTGTTCAGCTTTACTAACAGCGTTATTCACATGCTGTCCGAAAGATCCTCTCTCATCAAGGGTGACACCAAGGTATGTTACAGTCTTGGTAGGTTTCAATACTACCCCCTCGAGGGAGAAGGCGATGTGGTCCCGTCTCCTCTTTCCCTTCATTAGCAACACCTCGGTCTTGTCAGGCGCCAATTTTAGCCTGTGGTCCTTCATCCATGTGCTGATCATGTCCAAGCACAGGTCCGTATTTCTCATAAGGGAGTGTTCGCTGTCCGCTCCCACCACCAGGGCAAGGTCGTCGGCAAATCCAACACATACTGCGTCCGCGACAAAATCCAGGCTCAGCACACCGTCGTACAGGACATTCCATAGGAGTGGTCCCAATACAGATCCCTGTGGAACACCGGCACTAACGTCAACGGTGGTGTCCCTCCCAATATAGATCTTTCTGTTGGTAAGGTAGTCAGTTACCAGGTCTATGAGGTAGGTAGATATGTTTCTCTTAAGCAGCTCTTGGACGATCAAGTCATGGCTGGCTGTATTGAACGCGTTTTTGACGTCTATGGTAACTAGAACACACCATCTGCTATTGAAGTCCTGAGTAGTTTGCTTTACAGCCAGGATCGCATCGATGGTTGACATATTTTTGCGAAAACCGAACTGTAGTCTGTGGAGCCCACCCTTCTGGTCTATTTCGACTTGTAGTCTGTTTCTGATGAGGGTCTCAAACACCTTGCTTAGCGTGTTGAGCAAGCATATAGGACGATAAGAGCTAGACATGTCTGGGGGTTTTCCATTCTTCAAAAGCAGGACCACCCTGGCCACTTTCCACTCGTCAGGGAATCCATTGGTTTGTAGCAAGTTGTTCATGATCGCCGCTACTAGTGCCGGTGAACAATCAGCAGCAATTCTGATGGCCTCCGGTGGGATTTTATCAAGTCCAGGAGACTTGCCTTTTTTGAGTTTCATTACCGCGCCCATTACTTCCTCCTCACTAAAAGGGGTAGGGTTCAAAGGTTTCGATGGACTTATATGGACAGCAACTCCAGGCGGAAAGAGATCCTCCACGATTTGTCGTTTCTTGTCAACACCGACATCGTAGGGGACTAGGCATCCAGTTTTTTTAGGACTATTTTATACGCCCCACCCCAGACGTCATTTTCGATGTCTGCACACAGTTCCTCCCAGCAATTTCTTTTAGATTGCTTAATGAGCTTGTTTAGTGTTTTCCTACTAGTACGGTATGCCGCTAGAGCCGCATCCCAAGCTGGTGCATCTACTTCTCTCTGGCGCATTCGGGTGAGTTCTCTTCTGGTCTTCATACAGGCCTTCCTCTTCTCATCAATATCATCGGTCCACCAGTACGGGTCTTGCTTATGTTCATTGTTATGCTTAATGCTGTTTTTGTATGCTTGCGATATGAGCCTGGCACCGACGTCATACTTGGTGACTGCCGCCCCAGTTGCCGTTATCTCCAGCGTGTCCCTAAAGGCTTTCCAGTCCACAGTTGGTTTAGTGAAGGCTATTCTTTTTCCAGCGTCGTTACTTCCGATCTCAAAGTATATGTACTGATGTTCAGTTAACGATTCGTCCTCGAGAACTGCCCAATGCGTTATCTTGGAGGCCATATTTAGGGTCGAAATGGTTACGTCAATAAATGATTTTGATTCCCCTCGGATAAAGGTTGGTCTTAATCCAGTATTATGCACAGCCATATCGGTGCTGGAGATCCAATCTGTCCAGTACGTGCCCTTTTCGTCTGTAATGGGTGAGCCCCACTGGGAGGATTTTGCGTTGAAATCACCAAGGATTACCACACGAGTGCTATCTTCCAGGTTACTCATTATAGCGTCAACCTCTTTTTTGTAATCAAGTATAGGGATATTAGGGGATATATAGCAGCAGACCATGACCATATCTTTAAACTGTAATGTTAGGTGCCCGTCGCTCACTTTATGTCCACGTACGCCTAGATTCCTGGTCAAAAATAAAACCGCAACGTCTACTCTACTATCCTTAATCCATACATCACCGGCAACCCGCTTTCTGTTTGGCTCCCCGAGCACCAGGATGTCGATGTGCTTTTGCTTGGCTGTGGCGTACGCCATGTCCTGCGCCGCATAGCCGCGCCCTACGTTGGCTTGCAATACTTTAATGGGCATTACTTGCTCGGCGCAGCCCTCGGTAGTACTATTCTTTCTGACCCCCTTCGCGCTTGCCAACTGCTTCGCGTTCTCACGTATTAGCTTCCTGAAACATGGACATTTGGTTTGGTCTGCCCTATGGCCCGGCTCTTTGCATGTTAGGCAATAGTCTTCGCCAGTACAGTCTTTCACCCTATGGCCGTTTCCGCCACACTTCATGCATACCTCTTGCTTATTTTCACCTTGACACTCCCATTTGTAGTGGCCAAACTCAAGACATCGGTAACACCTCGCTATGTTTACTCGTGGTCTTACAAAACACATCGTCCAACCTATTTTGATTCGCCCTTTTCTAATGAGCTCTTTTGCTGTTTTTGTCTTTGTAACAACCGTCGCATTCTGATTCCCATACTGGTTTGGGCGTAATGATACCACCCTAGCATCCCCTTCGTTACAATCATCAAGATTCTTCCTGATGGCGTCCTCGATCTCGCGGCAGCTCACATCACCATCAATGCCAGTCAGGTAGATCGTTTCGTCCTTATTTTTGATTTCTACCCGGGTACCTTCGTTATTCTGTAGGATTCCACGTTTGAGCGTTTCGGCTTTTTCCACATCACCGTGGATTGCCAGCATCACGTCCCCTCTTTGCGTTTTCTTAATAGACTTGATTTTGATACCAGCGTCGTCGATGTTGACGCTAGCTTTGATTGCCCGGAGCACGTCGGCGTATTGCTTGCCTTCAGTTTTGATGACCATCTTTTCCAGTGGTTGTGCTTCCTTTTTCCCCGAGATTTTTGTTTCTTCCTATCCGTAACTATCTCCATTTTGATGGTGGTGCCTCTAAGTACATATTCTGTACACTTCCTCAGGTATTCATTGTCAAGATTGCCCAATGCAACCAATGCCGCCCGTTCTGTTTTTTGCTCCATCATGACGTGCTTTAACTGAGTTACAAGATCGTACAGCTTCCGGATATCGTTTACTCCTTCAGGGTCCATTTCATATGGTATCATATATAAAATTCTGGAGATCTCTCCTTTGCTACCCTTGCTCATGATGGTTTCTGTCTTCGTTTTGACGAACTCTACAATTCCCTCCTCCAGGTTTTCAGCCAAGAGAGACGTAATCTCAGGGAAACCAGCTTTCACCTCGTCCATTCTCTGCCAACTTGTGTTTGTATCTGGGCTTTTAATTACCACCAGATTGCCTTTGCCACCTCTGAGGCATTTTGGGTCTACAGTCTCTGTATTGTTATAACAATCTATAGGCCAAGTGCAGTCAATTATCCCTGCCAGGTCATCCCATCCTGATCCCTCGCTCATTATGCGCTTAATTTGTTTAAGCTCGTCGTCTATTTGTTGCTTCATTTCCGTCGCAATTTCGCTCTCCACTGCCTGGGTTCCCACACTACTACACGAGCGTGGCCGCTGGTTTTCGAGTCCCTGGAGACGTCTCGTTTCTTGTTCTTCATATGTATCGATTTTATCGGTTAGTGTCACATAGTGCGCTTTGAGCACATCAAATTTTCTACCAAGGATGCCCACTAGATTGACCAATTCTCTCGTGACTGCCTTGATTTCCGTTTTAGTTTTGGTACTTTCTTTAACATGTTTCCTCAATTCTTCAGTCTTGTTGGTCAGTTTGTCCATAAATGTTTGAACGTCGGCCATCTCTTTTGTAGAAATACAGTCCTTCTTAGTCTCGGCGGGTTGACCATCCCTCTTTCTCTTCTTCTTGGCTGGGCTCACCCACTTCGTGGTTCCATCATCCTCCTGGTTCTCATACAACTTGTATATTGGGCTCGTCGACATCTCTTCATCTATCCATACAGTCTCGTCACCCTCAGATAAGCGTGTGTTTTCTGTGTCGCTAGTCACAGATGCACCTCTACCTAGGCTGCGGAGCCGTTGTCTATTCGACTCTACTTGAATTATCTTCTGTCCACTATTTCGCGGTGTTCCTTCGATCTCTTTCATTTCCACCTGCTGTGAGCTTTTGGTCCAGTAGCCGATGACGCTTCACTCGTTGTCATCATTACATCTCTTTCCGATGTATTACCGTATCTATCCTTCTTACCCACGGACGGTGGTGTTCTTTGATACTGTCTCTCCTTGCGAAAGGATTTACATTCTTTCCCTCTACCTCCACACATTCCATCTGCGTACCACTTTCAACGTTTAAATTTTTATTAGAACTCATTTTATTCCCACGAGTAGCTAGGGATACAAAGCGGTCACTCACAGCAGAGCCCCGCCTTCACTGCGAGAAGGCTACTTTAAACCGGAGGGCGCCAGGTATCCGGAGTTCCGCACAGTAGCGACTGGGCTCCCCCCAGCCACGCAAACTTCGGCCATGTGTGGTGCCACCTTGTTTTGGGGTGCGGTGTGTCAGTGTCCGCGAGCCGGCCAATCAAGGCAAGCCCAATGGGGATCTGGACATTCTGCCCTCCCCTAAGGCTAGGGTCGGAAGGGGACGCCTCTCTGTGTTCCCCATTTCAGCGTAGATACACTGCCCATACCGATGGCTACTTCAGGATCCAGGATCCTGCCGATGAGGGTCGCCACATCCCCGACGGTTTTTGTTGAGCCATCCTTTGCTTCACTCGCCCTGCCCCGTCCCGTCAGGCTCGAGGAGAGGGAGCTACTGTGCCCCGCCACCAGCGTCAAGGTCCCATGGCTCCCTGGCGGGGCTGCGTCACAATATTAAAATTAAATGCTTAGAAATAAAAAAAGGTAATTGTAGTATCTAGGTTGGACATCCCACTACCTATATTTATGTTAATAAAATTTAAAGGTTTTTGTAAAGGATTTCTTTGTGTTATTTTGATTTTGGATTAATTATTTATTTGTGTATTCGATGTGACTTTACTATCTAGTTTCTTTACACAACCCCGAGTTTTTACTTCAATATCACACAGGTAAAAATACGGAGTTCTCTGATGTTCGGAGAGAGTATAAAACCTTCGTAAAATATTTTACTTCTATTGTGTATGTTGGGGTACAACCTTGTTGAATCGACACTTAGCCACCTCGACATGTTCACCACACTCTACTCTTCCGCTTTTCATAAAGCAAAGCAGCACTTTGCGGGAAGAGGAAGAGTGGAGCGTGGGGAAAATGTTGAAGGGACATACAGTCCATTGGTCGTAGTTGTAGCCGTGGTTTATTTATTTATTCTCGACGACAAAATGCAGCAAATATTAATTGGCTCGGTTTTACGATGATACACTCTTTATATATCATTTTTTCCCATCATGTATAAGTACATACATATACTACAATTCGAGATGAGATATATTTTATAGTGTAGCAGTAAGATATTTGAATTCAAAACGGAATCTCCACTTGCGGCAGGTGGCTACCGAATTCCGTATTTTTATCTGTGCATCTTTGTTTTGCTTGTAAAACTACATTTATTTGTATTCCCACTACAGTATATACGTTTTGGTACTGGCCAAGCAAGTTTTCACAACAGCAGCTAACGGACTAGTAAAATAGTCCGCGTTATGGTGGAGGCGCCTGTTGACTAAAATACTGCCCCTTCAATTAAATGTTGAGAGTGAGCACTATTAAAAGTGCATGTCGTTTTAGTTTTTGCACAAGCATAGTTTTGAGCAATACTGCTGCCAGGAAAGTTTTCCGTATTGCAGGACTTAGCTGGTCTTAATAGCAAACGTCTGGATCACTTTGAATCATCGTTTTCAGTTCTGCGTTAATCACCTTTATATTGGAAAATTTTTAACTTCGTTTTTTTATTAAGCGTAGAAGCTTATGTAACACGGTTGACTATTCATATGACATCACACTGTGATAATGATGATGATAATTGAATCTTTCTTTCCAGGAACCATGTTTTGTACCTAAATGGTCCACCATCCTTAGCAAGTTTAACTCCTGCTTTACCTTTGGTTTGTTAGTGTATTAAAAATCCATTTCGTTTATTATTATCACTATTGTTTTTGTCTGTATCATTTGCATTATACATAACAAACAGGGAAAAGTCAACTGCATTTGCACCACGATTGTGCACCTACATACCTACACGCTATATTTAGGTTTAGGTTATTTAGGTTACCTATATTTAGTTTAGCAGTCATATGTAGATGCAGTAATGGTCTGGCGGGAAATTAACAGCTGGTTTTATGTTTTCCAAACATTGACTACCAACTTTTGCAAGATTGCAATTTTCAAAATTTTATAAAAATCTGAATTTTTGTATCTGATTTCTTTTTATTCTGGAGTTTTACTATTGCGGGAAGTGGGAGTGAATGTCAGAATGTGGGAGATTCTTGCATAATGGGGGATAGTTGGAAGATTTGGGTAACTGTCATTTGTTTGAGAATAAACTTCTTACTCAAGTTTGTGCTTTCCATTGTTATAAATCGTGTGTAAAAATGTACAATCGTAGACTATATGCATAATGCAAGCATAAGTATTAACCCTATAAAACGTCCTGGGTGTTTTTTTTTTAATTAAGGGAATTTAATTATTTTTAATCCATTTTAAATACTGCCACAAACAAATTACATAGCAGAAGAGCCAACTGCTTTTCATATTTCTACGGTTTCAGATCAATTGTTTAGAATCAGATATAAAACCTTTATTACAAAAAGAAATTATAATAAGTACGATATAAACCTAGTAGTTTTGTTTGTTGAGATTGTTAATATGTATAAGTACGATATAAACCTATTATAGAACTTTGTTGGTTTTAATGATTTGTTGAGATTGTTAATATGTATTTGATGAAATATTTTCTATATGAACTTTATTCAAGAACTTTATTCAAGTTCTATTGACATTATTCGATTCCGACAAAATTCCTATTCCGAACACTTTCCATATTATTGCGCAATTGTTGAATTTAACGAATGATAACTAATTCAGAGTTTAAATGTAACGTACTATTTGAGAAGAAAATACAGTTTCAGTATTCTTCATTTCATTTTAGCTATAGTTGGGCTTCTAATACGACTGCTTGTATACACGTGCATTCTCTGTGAAACAATATTTGCGATGCCGATGGCTGTTGAAAAATGTTGTTTTGTTTGACATATGTATATTTTCAAATATGTTCTGTATAAAATGTTATACTACATTTGTTCGTCGCTCTTGTTATTGTAGAAATAAATAACAGCCGTAAAAATTATAAGTACCATAATGTATAATAAATAAAGCAACTGAAAAATTTCCATTGTCATTGAATTACGTTTACTCTGGAACAGTATACACTGTCGGCCGCGAGAGAGCTTGAATCCTACTAGTAATGTAAAATATCGACATAGTTGCCACAGCGTTATACAAATTATACATATGAACAGCTATAATAGTACGACGTACGAGACAAGCAGCCAGTGTCTACTGGTGTCGCTTTGATGTTTGACGGAGGTTGCATATTGTCGAAGAAAAAGCATGGCGCATAAATTGCGTGAGAAATGCGACACATTAAGTAAAGGAATTACTATTGTGTATTTAATTAGTCATTGCGCAATGTCTTAATAGGTTTTAAGATTAATATTCGCAAGTAAATGAAAGAATTATAAAGCAGATTAGAAAAAAGCACAATACTATATTCAGAGACAGCAATTTACTAGAATACACTTTTAATAATGCAAAATCAAAGTAAAAAGCTTAATAATAGTAGCACACAAAACAAAAAAAATGGATATGTTATTACATTGTATTAAAGATACCAAGATAATGAGTCTAATAATAATAGATTTCAAAAATAGTAGAAAATAATACTGTAAATTAAATTTTAAATTCCAACAAAGAATATTTTTAAAGTAAGACGTGAATAACGTCAACATAAAATATTTTAATATGATCTGAATCATCTGAATCTAGCTCAAACTGCAAATCAACGCTGTTACGAGCATACTAAGCTAATACTAGTAACCATAGACAAAATAAGAGAGACTGTTTCTTTCCATAATGGAAATGGGAAGCATATAGAGAGACGCGGTCTGATTATTGGCGTAATTAAAAACGGTATCTGCGCATATTTTGACAAAATCGTCAAATTAGGATCCAACCTCTGAATACGTGCATTGCGATGGCATTGGTATAATACGATGGTAGCGCTATCTATGTATGTAGGCAGATATATTGCAGGCGCCAAATATGATATTGTTTTATAGTAAGGAATGGATTATACAAAACAAAAATTATACTAAAGGTATTTATTTAAAACTCATCACATACAAAAATATGCAGCAATAGAAACAACATATTCGGAAAAATATAAATCGCAACTGAAAGTATAATACTGTAAATGTAAGATAAATACTATATATAAAATATCACAAATAAAAGTAAATTCATAATTCAACAAAAATAAAGAAACATGGTAAAACAGTGTACACAAAGTAAACATAAAGAACTTTTCCTAATAATTTAATCCCGTAATAAATAAATAACGATTCTCCATAATTTGATTCTCTTATATACCTAAGCTTTATACATAGATGTGTAAATAAATAAAGGTTCTTCTACACAATATATGAATAAATAGGATTTGAATTAAAATAATAAGGCAATAAATAAATAATTTATATTTAAATAATAAATTTCTCCGTAAAATCACAGAAAATAGTATAAAATCCTAACCAAAGTCAACTACTACTACAATAAAGCTATACAGAATATTTCTTGTATCTTTACCTGAGCTACGAATCGAATCAATGAAAATCGCTGCAAGTTGATATTGAACTCCTGTAAAATCAAACATACAGAAGAATCAAAATTTTTTACTATGTAAAATTTACAAAGGAATTTAAAAACTGATTTAAAATAACATAGGTAATAGCAACATTTGATAAAACTACAAAATTTTACTTTAACAGATAGCTATGTTCAATTCAAAATCTCAGTATCAGATCTTTCTTGCAAGTGCATAAATTTTTAATTGCTAAGGTTGGTTAATCAGTCTTGTTGTTGTAATTGTTAATCAAGTTTTATTTTTGCATGTGTTGAAACTTTCAACATTTACTTTAGCTTGCTGCTTTTTGCTATATCTCATTTTTATAGCATCTTGTTTAACATCATTGAAATGTTTGTTTATTGTTAAATTAAAAATTGCAGTTATTAATATTAATTGCACGTCGTCTTTATGAACATTACATTGAAACCACTCAAAACAAACTGCTCTCTTTAACAAGATCATAATTTTTTATTTAATATACGGCATAATTTTTTGTTATGTTCTGTATTTTTGTAGTATATATTTGTGCACAATGGATATCGGCATTTGTAATTTATTTGTTCCTTAGTCCGTGACATGATGTGTGATCAATATCATATTTTTACTTATTTTAAGGTGTTGTGCTCTAATTTGTACTTAATTATCACAAATTTAAATGCATTTTACAGTTCTTCTAATCTAAAAAAACATAGCTTCTATTATCATTTACTTTTGATTGATTTTCACTTAACACTATTCATAAAAATAACATTAGTGTCTGTATACATACCTACATATTAGTTATTTTCTGTTTAATACTATCGCCAAAAATGATAAATTGTCGATGTGCTATGTGGGGTATGCTGTAAAATAACATTTTCACATTAAATTACCGGTTGATTACACGGAATTCACGATTCAACGAAAGGTAATTTTTCAAAATTAACATGTTGAGGTTATGGCGCCATTAGTAAACGTAAACAGATGATTTATTTGAGAAGTTTGTCAAAATATGCGCAGATACCGTTTTTAATTATGCCAATAATCAGACCGGCGTCTCTCTATATTGTTCCCATTTCTCTTATGGAAAGAAACAGTCTCTCTTATTTTGTCTATGCTAGTAACTGCTGCGCCTGCTGTGGTATTCTCTTTACCCCATCAACGCAATTTTCCCACTTGCATTTGTCGTGCGTGATCCATGATACGGATATGGCATCGCTGCTCGATGAAATGCATTACTTATAGACGCCTTTAAAGTTTCAAACGGGCCGGCAGTGTATGTATAATGGAATCTTGTAAAGCAATAGATAGACTTAATAATTTAGAAAATAAATGTTGTGTGTACTTTCTTTTGTAAAGTGGCTTTACTGCGTTTCCTTGAACTTAATATTTTATTTATGTAAACAGTTTACGTGATAAATATTGATTTTAGAAGCAATAAGCATAATGCAATTTGTGCTTTCAAAATATTAGTATCAGTGTGTTTGATGATATATGTGCACGTAATATATATGATATTAATTTATTAAAGTGTTAACATTACCACAAAATAACATTCAGCGATTATTTTCAATTTGTTATACAAGCATCACCAATTGCATAAAATGGAAATTGCAATATGATACTGTTTATTCTAGCTGTTTTCTTGATTTAGAAACGATTTATTTTCAATATGTTGCACGGTTAATATTCAATTACACGGATTAATGTATACGAATACTGGACAACGACCTCTACGAAAGTATGACTCAAATATTTTTTAATTAAATTTCAGTATACTTTTAATGTTGTTCCGAAAGAACTTCCTTCGTCAAAGTACTTGGAAGTCCTATTAAAACTAATTAGAGGCCAAACTTCCATTTCAGAAACTTACTATTTTACGTCGTAATGACTGTATCATAAGACTGTACATTAAGAAATATTTGTGTATAATATGTGATTTATCTGTGAATGTTGCAAAAATGTTTAATAAGAAAAGAAACTAACGTAACTAAGATATTGGTTGTTTGCAATATCTTGCTTTCAAGAATTTCCCGTAATTAACAATATGTTGGTTACTTTAGTGATGCCTCCTGATTTACTGTTGCGAGAGTTATGTAATACGAAATCTGGGATGAGAAATATATAAAAAAACAGTTATACGCCAAAATAAATCGACGTTCTCCATTTGAAATGAGTTATATGAATGAGGTACGAACATCAACAATAAGTTAAACCAGATATCGATGAAAGACGTTTTGCTAAGAAAGTTGCATTTCAGGTTTCTCGTAATTGATTTGCGTTTACGTTTAGATTCGAAAAACTCCTGAGTATTATGTTTAATTCTACTATGCATGGCAGTAACCTAATTACGACTTAATTCGACATTTCTCCTAAAAGTTCCAATTTTTGTGGTGAGTGCTGCAACGATTTCCTGAGCTAGGTTGCTTATAGAGACTACTGACTGCTGCTGTTTCTGTGTACCTAAATTGTGTGTGCAGATGTATTTTCCTGGCTTTGCTACAACATTATTTTATTAAAAGTAAGTGCTGGCCTATCTACTAGCCGTTCTTGCCTTTGCGACTATCGAGCTTCTAAAAATGTATAATTCCTTCTACGCTGCTAGTTCGGCAAGTACTATAGCTATTTCACTATGTTCATTGGATTCACAATCTAATAAATTTTGTAAAATTATCTCGCACTATAAGGAAAAGTAACTAAAACTATGTAACTGTATAACTGTAATGAATGTGGGAACCTCGTTGAAATATCAGGTGTGGATATAGTACACTTATTATTATCAGATTATAGAGAGATTATATTTAATCCTGTAATAGAGCATGGACCTTACGTCCGTAATTTAGTTATATAATGTAAAAATCGATTGTGTTAAAATACATTGCAGCCCGTCTATTTAAAATAATCTAGATGAATGATGATGAACATGAAATGTGCATAGTTTATTTCTTACTGTAGTGGATCACGGGTTTAATTATAGTAACGTTAAAAAGTATTCAAAAAGCAATGTAGTTTTTGGAAACTGTGTAGCTCCTCTCTAGATTCTTCCTCTAGCTTTCTAGATTCAACTCCCATTGCAATTTTCTTTCTTACACATCACTTATTTCTCTCAATGGTTTTCTATTCCTGATCTTGCTTTACTATTTTTTATGTTTCCGGGACTTTATTTATCTACTTTGACTTGAGCTTACGTCTTTGGATTTGTGCACTAACTATTATTCATTTTTCTGCTTTCCATATGTGGTCATTTCTTAATCTAATTCAAAATTAAGTGTCTTATTTGTTGTCTGGTACTTTATGTAACCTCGATATTACTTGTAATATCTTCGGGTTTGTTATTTTTGAGATATGCTCATATTTTTGTCATGGCGGCAGAGTACAGCATTATAGGTGGGATACACACCCAACAAATTTTAATTTTTTTATTTCTTCTTTACTAGCTATGTATAGTTTTACTTTCTCTTACAGTGGTAACAATAACAATAAAAAAATTATTTTGATACGTCAGGTTTTAGTACAAACGTTCTGTCTTAAAATGTTTTCCTTTTTACTTTTCTTTTCTACTGCTCTACGGTACTTTCTGATATTAAACTCCAACAACAATCAGCCAACATTTCAATGTTCCACTCGCCCTGATAACCTTTTTCGATAATGTCTTGATGAAATGTCTCGCCGTGTTCGTCACTGACGTCGCCGAGGTGCGGCGAAAAGAAATCCAGGTGCGAGTGTAAATCTGCATTTTAAGACTCATATTACAGCCAAGTTCATGGTAACTTCTAAGAAGTACGTTAACAATTGCTATGTAATTGTCAGATTTTGTGTTTCCTGGAAAATTTTAGGTTACACTCTTAAAAGCATTCCAAGCACCATGTTTCACAAATCAACTGAAGTCTCTTCAAATTGTGCATCTTGTTGTAGACGTTTAATTTGGGGTCATATAAAAATTCCCTCTTTAAGTTTTGCATTTGAAATATTGGGAAATGTTTGTTGAGGATGATAGAATCCACGACCATCCTTATCCATTGTGTTGACGAAATTCTTCATCAAACCTAATTTAATATGCAGTCGCGGTAGAAATATTTTATTAGGTTCCACTAGTGCCTTATGAAATATATTCTTTGTTCAGGAATATACTGAGCCCTGACTGACCAATCGTTAACAACTTAGTGGGAATTTCTCGATCGACTGCCCCACTCATAAAGGAAACAGCAGTGGTTTGTGTACTGCAGTTGTGTACCGAGTAGAATTGCTACAACTTTGCGGTCAGCGCTGATATGCCATTTGTACACTTTGTAATTAATTTTGTCGGGAAGTTTCCTTCATATGGATCGCGTAGCCAACCGGCATGGATTGATAAACGTTTCCTTTGTGAAGAAGGACAGCTTTCCAACTCAATTTCGAAGCATTGATAAAAAGTTGCCATTATTCTGAGTTGTGTTGATGACCTAATGTCAGCATCAAATCATCGACATTATTACAGAATGAAAGGCCTTATCAGTTGAAATATACTGTGACAGTTCTTTCTGACGATTACGATAAACAGAAATATGTGTGTCTGGACCTAACAGCTTCCATCCTTGAAGTCTAGATTCTAGTATCTCTGCTTGAGGTTTTGCCAACAAGACTGATTTACTAAGTAAGGTCCGTTCTCTAGAAATGGTAAATATTAGTCATCGCTGTCGATAATAACTCGGAAATTTCTTCCTCTCCATCTGTAATAGCATATTCTTCACTCGAAACACCAATAGGTCTTGGTACTGGCAAGGCTTCTGAATGCGGTACTAGACGAGTAACAGAGAAGCCACACTAGCGTAACTGATCTTGTTATTATTGGAGAACCCGAAAGTTTTCGTGCAGCAAAAGTAGCAATCAGGCAAATGGTCCGTTTGTTTACGCCAAATCATAAGTCTTGCAAATGGCCTAGCGCTGTTCTTACCATTTTAACAGCCCCTCAGAGTAACGGCACACCGTGCGCAGCAAATGTGAGGAGCCCATTCCTTGTACTGATATTTAATTTTTAGACCAAAATAGTGAAAATATAAATTTTCTATTAAAGGCGTAATATTCTGTTTATGTCGACGAGTAATTTATTTTCCACATACACAACAGAAACTGTTGGAATTGTTTGTGCACACACAGGACATTATGAAATAAAACGACGTTCAGCTATCATAAACAGACTTAAATTGAATCTATTGCGTGCATAGTTTCTTATATACCAAGACAGCCGGAAATCTACAATTTCATTGACTTCAGAGCATTGAGCTAGTATACTAAGGAGACGCTATGAAGCTATGGCTGCCTTACTAGGTCCGCTTACAACCCTGCACATTGCTTTTATGTCAAACACTGATCTATGAAATGTTATTTTCGACGAATTCTTCTTGTTAACGCTGTTTCTACTCTTGCAACTAGGTAGAGCACAAGAAACCATTATGTCTTGTAGTGGTTTGCTATATAATATAACTGTAACAACTCAAATAATCAAATAATACAACCATACATGACTATACACTAGAATCTACGTATGTGACGTAAAATGGTGTACCAATATGGCCGACCTGCGCCGTTTTAGGCACGTGATAGCGTCTCCCTACTTATTCTATATCAATGCTTCAGAGCAATGGGCGTGATTAAATGCTGCGAAGTAGGAAATAGGCAGGATACGTTTAGACATGTCCACTCAATGCTCGGCACTACAATATATTGTAACGACATTTAATTCAAAGTTAAAAATAATAGTTAAATAGGTAATTTTTTTTTTTTTTTTTTTTTTTTTTTAATGTGTGGTGGGTAATGACTCCGTAAGCTGTATTACTTGTCTGGCTATCACTGCAACTCTTGCGGTGTAGTTTTATAATTGTGTTTAAATGGCTTTGTGACATCATATCGCCTTTTATGATGCCGCGCTGTTAATCACTTTGCTCCCAACAGCGAATGGCAAGTCAAAACTCTCTGAGTCACCGTTCCAGAGAATTGAACCAATTACAACAATAGTCAGCCGCCTAACCACTCGGCCATCGACCCGTTTTTATAATAATAATAATAATAATACAATAATAATAATTCATGCCTTAGCATCCCCCAACAGCTTGCGCCAATTACAGGGGGCATCGGCTGGCCATGAGTTATTATTACGCCTGCGGCTGTAGACCGACTTAAGATGTAACCTTTCCGCATTTGCCGTGGAATTTGGAAAACTACAGAAAACCAAACTCAGAAAGGAAGCACCGGCGTTCGAACCCGGTACTGCCGGACTACGAGGCAAGTGTGCAAGCCACTAGGTCACGAGCCCGACATTTAAAAATTGACATTTAAATTGTAGAAATATTAAAAAGGTTAAGTTGGTAAAATTGTATATAACTAGATTTTTGATAAATTTACATTTTCAAAATGGAAAACCATCGACGATAACTCAATTACTCACGTGACATCATCTAACACAATTTCCTAAGGTAATTTCACATTAATTCCATTGATTTGAGAACCCATTTCAACTGTGCCAATTTCTTAGTCCAAATAGACATTTTTCATCCAAAGAACAGACAGCCATGAATCACAAAAAAATACTTTCTTAGAAAAAATATTAAAAACAGACTCGCCCGAGCCATAAACGCTACCAGACCTATGTCGAATTGCTCCCTAAAACGTAAACAACAAATTAAAAACACAAATTTACCTTTAAAATTGATAATATTTCCCTGATCCGAAATTAAATCCTTATACAACATCCATATCCAAAGGGATACGAGCCATTTTTATTATAAAATACATCTACGAAGAATTTCTTAAATCCATTAACGAGGCACCAAAAACCAAGTCCACCATCCCGAGGTAGAATTAGCAGAGATTCCCACGTCGCAGACCTCGAATCCCATTCCCCGTCCGACGTCCAGCCTATTCCCGAACCAGACGCACCCCTGACTGAGACAAAACCATCAATCCTTAACAGATAAGTGTTGAAAGGCATTAGTAGTCCAATTTAATTGGAAAAATAAAGAATTTAATTTTTTTAAAGTTGATAAAGGAAAAGTTTAAACAGATTTAGTTATAATTAATTAATAAAAGACCAGAGTACTCACCAATTTAATTAGAGAATCCTCCAGTTCAGTTATTACATTTAATTATAGTTCATATTAATCGTATTAATTCACAATATAACCTAAAAAAGAGGATAAACAAAACTAATTTTTAATTATTAAACAAGTTATTAGCAAATCACAATTATTTACCTCTGAAATTCCACTAATTTGTTAGTTGAATTACACTTTTGTATAAACAATCGTTCCATATCACGTTAGTTTATAATTTTTTGTTGTTAAATATTAACTTCTTCCATGTGGAGAATATAGAGTTGAACTATTACTATTGTAAGGTTTCTTAAAAATAGTTACCAACCTAAATGTAATATTACTAATTTATGCTTAATCTAAGGCGCGTTATTTGAATAAAAATTGAATTTTTCCTATTAAACCCTGTCTTTCAATGGTGTGTGTGTGTGTGAAAAGAGTCTTGAATCCACCCGAACCCTGAGATAAGAGATCTCCAAACAACCATCTCACAAATCATCTTAATTATTTTTGTTAAACCAGCACCAGTACACAACAATATCTTGTAATATTTATATAAAAGTCATTTTGAAATTCTGTAAAATTTAATGTACTTTTTGAAAAAGCTATTTACAAAAATTTCTCAGAATCCTGACGTGATGGAGCAAATTCAAAATTAGTTTCAGAATCAGCATGAAAAACGACATCAACTACACCTAATGGTGTATGAGAAAAAGAAATTGTGTTGGACAGTGTTATTATTTTATGAATAGTGAACTTAATTATCTTTGTAATATTATTATTTTTCAAAAGCTTTCTATTAGGGAGAAGCGCTTTCTTTATTACCGTCATTTTCTCATTAATCTACATTTCTCGGTTTTTGAATTAAATGTAATTACCTATGTATTTAAATTTATAAACCTGCTCAAATTTACATTCGCTAGATTTGGATATTCATATTACTTCCTATAATTCCAATTCCTTGTCTTCTTTGATAATTTTCCTTAGTATTTGGATCACTTCTTATCTCCATTTCGTTATTATCACTATAGTGTCTGCAAACTCATTAGTCTTCCCTTCATTTTAAGGGTTTCCATATTCACATACTTGCCTTTTGAAATATTCAAGTGCCCAATTGAATAATCATGCCGAGAAGGAGACACCTTGTTTAACCCCATTATTAATTAGGAATTTTACCGCAGCTGGTATTCCGTAAAGCATTAAGGTTGTTGAAATAAATCTTAATCTTAAATCTCACAAATCTAATAGTTATACTTTATCAGTAAAGTACAAGAGTGTCTTTTAGGGTGTTTTAAAACATCGTTTAAAAATTTTAAGGACATTTAGTACGATCGAAAATAAAGTTAAAAGTTATAATAAACATATGTCCGCAAATTAACTGTCTACGAGATAACAGCGAGTGTTCCTAGTAGTACATGAAATAGTTAACGATAACGTATCCGACTAAACAGGTGGCTCTATTATCTTCTTCACGTATTATTTAATGTTCATCACCTTCAATCATTAGTTTCTCGAATAATGATCTTCATAATACAAATGACTGGTTAATTCTTGAATACTTTTCTTAGCACTACATTTTGCAGAAACCTTACTATATTGTCGCGAATAACATGGAGGGTTGTCCATCATTATCACATTACCTTCTGGTAAACTGTAACAAAGAATCACCATTGTTAAAATAAAGATGATCTCATAACTTCATGGTACTCTAAACTTGATGATTTTGCATTTTTTTGCACATTATGGTAACTGTCCAGGCCATTATTTCTCTGTCCCAACATAACAAATAATAATTCTCTTACTTCTCGCAAGAAGTACGTCCATCTCACACAACTTAAATTTGGTAGTTGGGCAGCCAAGAGTATATTGTTATGTTAGTGTTATAAACAATACTTTATTAGCAATACTTTATTATATCTCTACAATAACTTTAAACAGACACTTTACATGGACAATCTTTAACTACACGTCATGAGCATGTCATTAGTTTCTTTCTCACTCCCCTAAATACCTACTTACAGAACATATATCACGTGGTATCAGTGGCTAACAGGACAAGTTTGGTCTTCTTCATTGCTAAAATCAAATTGTGTTCCTATCTATTTATGTGGGCACACCTTTCCTAATGTGGTTTAGTCTGTTTATTAGCTAGGATAACTGGCGCACCTTTTTATTAGACACATATCTTGGGAAAGTTTTATTTGGAGGATTCTCATCATAGGACATATTAAGTCAGGATATATGAGCCTAGTATGGAACCTAGCGTTGCTTATGCTGTTATTTTTTCTCTTAAACTTGCGCACACGTTTGAAGTATAGTTGATTGCTTTTCTTTCGTCGGAAAAATAACTACATACCATGCCAAATAAATGAAGTGTACTATAATAGGAATTTTCGTTTAGCTGTCTCATACACATACATATGTATGTATGTACATATTACATTATCGTCTTTCAGTTGAAGTTATTTATAAGTCACGTTGTTTGGGGTTGAAAGAATTTGTTATGTTTGAGAAATTTCTATCATACTATACTTCCGTTTCAAATCATGTAGTTTATTTGGGGGATATCAATATTAATCTTATTTTTTTTTTTTGTGTGGTGGGTGCTTAGTTGATATATTGCTATATTGATTATAATAACTCTGTTACTTTATATTTTAATATTATTGACTTCTTGGATTTTAACAAAATGTTGTTCCTTAATTGACATCTTTTTTTTGTGACAGTACACTTGCTAATGGGGTTGATGTATTGGATTTTCCATCGTCTGATCATAACATAATTATTTTTAATGAATATCAAAACTGTATTAAAAAGCTTTCATTACAATATTTGTTTTTCGCTAATGGTATTGTTGGAAAAGTTTAATTCTTTAATGTTATGAACTTGTTCGATAGACTAGCTCAAACTGGAAATATCAATATCAGTTGATATACAGCTACGTAGATTACAAACAATACAAAAGTACTGGTATCTTTGAGAGATACATAATTCTAGGCGTAAATTTAAAAGTCGAAACGTTCAGTTGACTGGTAATCTACAAAGAACTAAGGAATTTCAACCTTAAGTATAAGAAATAAAACGAAAATTACTTCAGCTATGTTTCTCAACAGAAATATGTTAAAAATATATGAGTTACGACGTTTGGTGGTTGTGGCTGGTAGAAATCATCCTATGTCTGACAATTTACAATGCCCAAATGATGTTAATAACTGCTTCATTTTTTTTTCTAGCCAAACCTTCCTCTAGTAGTGAATTGGCATCCGTTTATTGCGAACACAAAATACATCAACTATCCATTGAATTTCAATTTTCTTATATATCCGAAAACAAGCTTCTACTGGTCTTAATATGTAATATCGATTTTACACATGATCCCAGTGCTGTCCATTTATTTTCGGCGGGGCAACGTACCTATGTACTTACATGTATGTATAACCGCATGCTTCAGATTGCGTAAATTTGACCATGTATCTGAAAAATTTGCTCTGCTTATACGTTTCACTTTCAATTATCTTCCGCTGAAGATGTTTATGAAAGGGATTTACATAGCGCAGAGTCGCTTATCACGCCTTTACTCCACAGGACGGCATTGTTCCAACGAAGTTTTGTTTATTATATTTATTATCGCACCATTTCAAACCATCTATATTCAAATAATTTAAGCACTTGTTTACCTATGTATATCACTTCTAGCTAAATTTTAATTTATGTTTCTTTGCCTTTATTGTTCATTATTATGCAACACATTCTGATCTTGAATTAAGGTGTTTAGCTTTGCATTTTTGGTTATAGAATTGGAACTTATGCAATATTAGGCATTTATTACTTTATATTTTTCGAAGGAAAAATTGAAAAACAGGGTAATAACAAAGTCTTAATGCATGTTGCTTTTTCTCTTTGTTTCTTGACGGAATTAAAATAAAGACTATATTATGTAAGTAAATAACTGATCATACACATATATGCGATATATATACATACCTGCTAATTACACGGGGAAAAAGTAAATGTAATATAAGAAAAGGAGTAATTAATCTTAGCGTAGCAAAGTGTCAAAACAATGCTTGGCCGTCGAAAACTACACGGGCGGATGGATTTCTGAAAGATGAAAACCTTTTTCGGTTAGCTTCATTAATTAAGTGTCACGGACCATATCAAAGAAAATATATTTACCATAAATTTTATAAAATGTAGAGAGCCGAGCACATTACATTTTCTTCATGTAATTGCTTATATATGGCATTAAAATAAATTACATCATATGTGCTGGTTTTTAATGTAGAAAAGGTAGCAGCAGAAAAATATATGATTTTAGTAACCACTGTACACGTAAATTATATAAATGGTTGGGTGAATACTATTGACGTTTACAAGCTATGATAAATCTGATGATCAAGGAAGAAGCAAACGGATTAGAATTAGATTATTTTGGACACTGTTTTGTCATTTGTGTGTTTGAAATAAGTGTACATAGGTACGTATTTCTCTATTGCTATAATATCGTAAATGAAACAAGGCTTTATTTCATGGATGCTCAACACTACTATCTTCCACGTGCTTAGACTACTGTGGAAGTGTCATGCAAATTAAGTAGAGGAATTAAAAATTCATCTGTTAAGAGAATATTGTCAATAAAGTTGGCACCTTTGTGAATATTCTCCATTGGCGGTTCGTTGTTCTCGATGGTAAACGGGCGTGCAACGATTGCTGCACGTTAAATCTGACGCTTTCTGTAAAAGGTAAGACAGCTAACGAGCAAAACATGCACAAATAGGCCGCACCCATTTTCGTATTTTTTAGAGGGTTCTATCTTTATATTCCTGATTTATTTCCACTTAGAGGTCAATAAAACAATAAATAATTAAATACCAATTTATTCCATAACATATAATAATATGCTTTCGTTAAATAACTTCTTCAGTGGAAGAAATTGACATTTAATATGTGTCAAATTACTAATAATATAAATATAAATTGCCATGCCTATCAACAAAATTATCTAAAAAACAAAGAATTCATTGATATATCGAATTTTAATTATATTCACAAGTAATAATGAAGGAATAATGATTTAATACAACATTAGAAATTGAAATGATTTGAATTATTCGTATATCAATCTATTTTTTGTCAAGCTCTAACAATTCTGTTCAAGGACTAGGGAAAAACAACAACAACAATAGACATTTATTCACAAATTTAAAAACACCCATTAAACATGATAATCAAAGTAATGTCGTTTATAAATTAGATTGCAAAGATTGTAATAAATGTTATATCGGACAAACCAAACAATATTTAAAGAAACGAATTTATAACCATCAATACACTGTTACACATAACGTCACCGCTGAAACTGCTTTATCTAAGCACTCTAAAGATAGACGACATAATTTTGATTTTCAAAACACTAAAATATTAAAAAAGGAAAATAATTATAAAAAAAGATTAATTTACGAAATGATATACATTAAGAAAGATGAAAACGCGGTAAATTTTAGAACGGATATTGATAATTTAAGCGTTATTTACAATAATTTAATTCACGCATGAATTTTATTAATTTTAAGCTCTTGACTAGGTTTTTTGCCATGTTTTTCCCTAGTCCTTGAACAGAATTGTTAGAGCTTGACAAAAAAATAGATTGATATACGAATAATTCAAATCATTTCAATTTCTAATGTTGTATTAAATCATTATTCCTTCATTATTACTTGTGAATATAATTAAAATTCGATATATCAATGAATTCTTTGTTTTTTAGATAATTTTGTTGATAGGCATGGCAATTTATATTTATATTATTAGTAATTTGACACATATTAAATGTCAATTTCTTCCACTGAAGAAGTTATTTAACGAAAGCATATTATTATATGTTATGGAATAAATTGGTATTTAATTATTTATTGTTTTATTGACCTCTAAGTGGAAATAAATCAGGAATATAAAGATAAGTACATAAAGGTCAAAAAATACATATATTAGAGGGTTCTATGGAATCTGTTAGAATCTGGAGATAGAAACAGCTGAGGTACGGTTCTACGATTCTTTTTTCCTAGAAATAATAAAAACAACTATCCTCCAAAACTCTTCGCCTTTATGCAAGAACACCTAGCAAAATTCAACTCTAAAGTGCTTGTTTTCTTTAGCTTGCTATCTTCGATTTTATTTCGTGTAATTGTTATACTAGATGAAACATTGGAATATGTGCTTAACTGAACCTTTATAGGAACTATCGGAAGTAGACCATTGCAATTTTCTCCGATAGTCAAGCCGCCATAACGGCGCTGAGTTTTAACATCATCAGCTCGAAATTAGTCTGGGAATGTCAACAGATTAACCAACCTAGGCACGAAAAACAGAGTTGCATTATGCGGGGTACCAGGACATACTGAAATCAGAGGAAACGAAGAAGCTAATTCATTAGCAAGGAAGGCCGCCACAACTCTATTTATGGCACCGCAACCGTTCTGTGATATAGGGACGAGCACCTACAAAAAGAACTTAGGACAGAGAAGAGATGTTCAGAATATCCCTTTGGGAGAATCTCCCTGGTCTGAGACACTCCAAGATCTTCCTTGGAAGCTACAAGTACAGAGCAAAAACTTTGCTAGAACTAAGCAGGAATAGACTACGCATCTTCACAGGGTTTCTTACAGGGCATTGCCACCTTAGGGAACACATGACAAGGATAGGTTTAAAGCAGAAGAACGACTGCAGGTTTGGCGGAGCTGAGGATGAAAATGCGGAACACCTGACATCTTACTGCATCGCCATCATGGAAACCCGAGTAAACTATCTCTGCCAAGACGTCATAGATGAAGGAGAAATACCTTCTCTGAAACCATCACAGCTAATGCAGTTTATTAAAGCTCTTAGACTGGATGGGTAGCTTTGAGAGAGGGCATACCCCAGCAGCTTACAGCTCATGCAAGGGACACAATAAATCAATAGGTCGCAACGCAATATCACCCGTATTTAAATCTAAATCTATACTAGATGAAAAGTTACTAACTGCTCAATATAATAATTTCATAATCGAAAGTAGGCTTTCACGGCCACTGTTCCATAAAGATGTATCTTTCGGGTATTGCCGTAGTCATTGTTACAACGACTATGGCAATACCCGAACGATACATCTTTATGTAACATAATAACTTCATCATTAGTTGAGTTTCTTTTATCAACCCATTCCAGTTTTTGTCCCATTTATTATATATTATTAATATTCCAACGTTTCCCAATTTATCTATATAAGACCAATCAACTTCTAATGCCTATACAATTGTTCACGAACATTTTCATTTCATTTTGATGTCTATACATTTTGATAGTAGGTGCCACATGACAGTCATTGTAAGTACACCTTACATTAACAAAACATTATTTAGTTTATTCATATGACTTGTATTGATTCCCCAGTTATACTTTAAAATAAAGGAAGTGCTAGATTTAGCACCTCTAACAAACGGTAAAAAGATAACATCATCTAAACGCAATCAATCAGACCGGTCCAATTAAACTACCCGAGTGTTATTCACATTTTGAATAGACGTTCATTAACAATTAATAAATCGAAAGATTTTGGATATGCATTTCTAAGAAATGAATTGGCAAGTTAAGTCTGAAAAAAGCACAGAATGAAAAAGAGTATACAGTGTGCGCACGTTCGATCTGGTGATAGATGCATTAGCAATGTGTGGTCGACTGTAACTGAAAAGCGCTACATTATGCTCTGTCTGACGCTCTCGCTGTATTATTCCTTCGCAACACCTTGATGAGTCTAATATGCACGTACGCAGGCGCAAGTCTGTTGCTGTCTCAAATGTATTCTGTCGTGCTTGAAAACTTCGATCTGTTGATAGGGTCTTCAATGTTAAGTAAGGCATAGGATGTTAATATGTTAGATAAAGAGATACAAGGAATGCATTCATTCAAGCAAACAGTATCGATACACCTTTCCTGCGTTAACTAAGGAACGTTTCTTCGCTGTTCTTTTTCATCTTACACTAAATGTATCAACAGATTGTGCGTGCGCTCCCGGTATATTATTGAGATGAAAGCATTTATAAAATTATACTAATTATGGCACATACATTCGAAACAGAATAAGAAGCCATTTTAGAGCTCTAAAAAATATTAAGTTGCAGCGTATGGTTTAAATGTAGGGTTAGTTCAGATTTATTAAATTTGAGATTATAGACCATATTTGCACTGAATTTGAAATATCCAAAGTATATAATTCCGGGAAAATTGCCCGGCAGAAGCAGCGAAGTACGGTATAAAAATATAGATGTAATGTAATCTATAGAATTGCTATTCCTATAATTATTTTTTCTATCATTGCGTGTTTCGACGTTGACAAATCATTGAATCTTATATGCAATATTTGTCGGATACCATTCGAGAACACGAATTTATCCGACGTAAACGACGCAAGTCTGAAACTAGATCGACTCCAATGTCGACCAGAATTGAGAAGAATCCTGATATGCTGAAGAGTTCGTCTTACAAGGAACAAGGTCACTTCCTCCAAAACACGAAGGGTGCAATAAGTAATAGGTGCAGTTGTTTTATACGCAATAATTGTCGCTGTGGCAAAAGTAATAATATGCAAACATACAATTAGCAAATGTTATTTAATTTTAACTACTGTACGTAATTTGTTTTGTGTTGTAGTGTACCGGGTGGCCAACTAAGAATGTCGCTCGGCTATATCTCAGAAAGGGCTTCAATTACCAAACATACAACAATAAAAATCCTTTCTGATAAGACCAACTTTGCTAATTTCCGTTCACGGGAAGCAGAATAATTAAATTTATAGAAAAAAATTTGACCATCCACGCGCTTCTGAAGATATCTTCGGATTGGTAAAAGATAGCGATACCTGGTTTTCACTGATTTGTTGGTAATTTAATCTACTTTTTAAATTTGTTGTCAAAGATGTATGTTTCTATTTAATATTTTCGAGAAAAAACAAAATTTCCGAAAAAAATTAACCAGCGCCCTCTAGCATGCACTTTACTTATTAGATCGGTTCCAATTGGTAAGCATTAGATTGGAAGAGCAATGCTATTTTCAACAAGACGAAGTTTGCAAAATTCGGTTGAGCAGAACCGGAGTTACAAGCGTTCCTTCAATACAAAGTTTCCCTCCTCCTTCCCCTTATTTGACCAAATTCAAAAACTTGTCCAATGTAAAATATGCAAAATTTTCAGTAGATTCCGATTTTCATATTTATGATAGACCTTAAGTTGGTAAATTTTGCACAAAATAAGAATTAAAATTTTTGGTGATCAGTTACGCCTCTAGCGGTCATCCTACGCTTTCCTAAATAATTTCCAGATGTTTCTCGAAGTCACTTTAGTCAGTGATATGTTTTTCCCAAAGCTGTACTGTAAACCCTTCCTGAGATATAGCCGAGCGACATTCTTAGTTGGCCACCCGATACATACATTATTTTACTGCAAATAAATTATGGTGTCTAGACCTATTCTATCTAAGTTTCAAAATCTCACTCGCTATCTGAAAATTAATTACGATGATGTATTAGTACAGTACTTAGAACACAGGAATGTAATGTTGTAATTGTTGTTGTAATTTGTCAATACGTTCGAAATGAACAGGTAAATAACATAAGTAGGTATACATGGGATGAATACATATCATTTAAATGTGTTATGTTTAGGTTCAAGTTGTATTTAATCATAAACAACAAGTATAATTGTTTCATGAATGATAATTATTTCATTGCCATTATGTTGGTTATCTCATTATTATATCACTTACGTGCTAATCCTTATTAAACGTGGCATATACATACAGGTTGATTCAAATTACGTGCGCAGTATTGTTACCTCTGTTATTATTGCATATCGGGTATTAAGGTATTATTGTAGACCGGGTACAATGTGTGATTCCAACATGAAATATCTGCTAACAGTAAAGAAACAATAGAATACAAAACAAAGTAAACTGAACAAATTATTATTTAATAACTATAGGTGCAAAAGATTTATACTCAATATACTATTGTTATATTATTTGTTGTAGTTTAAAGCGAATGAACTTTACTATTTTCTTATTGCATATTAGTCAGACCGCAGACCAGCTAGCGAGGAAAGGTTCCCAAATTAAATTCACCGGGCCGAAGCCAGGTCTGGGTATCACAAAGAGTGCAGTACGTGGTGCAATTAATGAGTGGATTATAAAACAACACCAACTAAATTGGAACCATGTAGCTGGACAAAGACACAGCAAACGGATGATGGAACGACCGTCACAACGACTAACTGCTGACTTACTTGCATTAAACAGGACTCACCTTAGGGCAGTGACATGTCTATTAACAGGACACGGCTGTCTAAGAGGTCATCTGCACAAGATGGGGATCTATAAAGATGAACCCCTATACCGACTCTGCAATGAGGAGGAGGAAACAGCCTTTCATATTATCTTCGAATGCGTGGCACTAAGTCAACGTAGGGTTATTTTGCAAAGCGCATTTGATCTACCAGTGGAGAAAGATTTACCAAATAGGCTCCTAAACCTGATCCAGGGAACTAACCTGTTTGAGTAAAATGCAATCAAGGCAGGAATAACACAATAGGCCCAGTGGGCCGCAGTGTTAGGGATAATTAGAGACTGCCCTGCCTTGATAGCAATCAATCAATCAATCAATCAGCATATTAGTCAGCATTAGAAACACTACTTACTACCTTCTAGAATTAATAATAACATATAGTGAGAACTTAACTTGAAGCAGTCATCGTATAATTTAATCGACTGTGTATATGTATTTTAATACAATGAAACTGGACCATAAAATAATATAACTCAACGCAATGACATATATGGATAAATTAGTCAAAGAAACAAATAGCTTTGGATTTATGCACAATAAAGCTTATTTCACAATAAATTTTTCTTTATTTCAGCAACAAATAGAGAATATGTGTTGAAACAGCAAAGTGAGGATAATACAATAAAACTGCTCAAATTTGCTGTGAGGATAATACAATAAAAATGCTCAAATTTGCTTTGTGTAATAGTATTCTATTTTTTTTCAGGAAAGAAATAAATGATTTGGAAAATTCATTAAAAGAAGGTCTAGATATATCGTACCTAAATTTGTTTCGTGATACGGAATCTTTCTTAATGCATGACATAGAAATGGTATGTAAATAACAGTTTAATCGCGTGCCTAATATCAATAATGATCATCCATTTACCTAGTAGATCGGATATAAAAGAGTTATATAACCTCTAAAATTGCTTGTGTTATAGTTTTATTATTATGAATTATAAGGTAGTCTATTTGGACACTATTATTCGTTCGGGTAAGAGGCCATAAGTACTTTATTCGAATATAGGGTGTTTATTTAAATAGGATTCGAAACACATTTAATTATGGGTGATAATTATCAAATACGCAGATAAATAGTGGCATTTTTTAATGAGCGAAATCTCAATAAACATAAACATAAGCAAGTTATTCCAGATGCAAAGTATTGTCAAAAATCTAGGAAATTCAATTTTTAATTTACTTTTATTATGCCTGAATTTTCCCAGGTAAATGTTTTATAGAGCTTTTCAATTATATGCGGTCCGTGCTAGTTGCAGTAGTTTTTTAAGCTCTATCGCTTGTACGATTACTATCGCAACTCTTCATGTTCTTTGTGTGTGCGTTCAAATGGCTATGCGACAGCACTATATCGCCGTTTATAATGTCGCACTTCTTCTTCAAGAATTAAACCCCGGCCTTTGGGGTTCTGCCACAATCCTAGGCAGCCTCCTGACCAGTGCGGCTATCGACCAGTTTTATAATGTGTAATAAACATTTTATTGGTTTGAAATGTGAACGTCTTGCAAATCAATGAAAATAACTAAATATTGTCCGGTATAAAGTTGCCTCAAAATTCTTCGGGTAACTCAAAAATGTAATAGTATATAGGATATTCTAAATTTAAAGTTACTGATGGTTACGGGTAAAAGAAACATCCTATATACTATCAAATAATTTTGCGTTATGGGTTTCATCAAGCTAAAAAACTTTTATTTAAATATTTGTTTTATTTTGTACATCAAGAAGAATATCCCACTATTGTTACACCCTGTATATATATATAACTGTATTATCAATTGCAACAAATAAGTCATAATTTTAGTGTTGCAATTTTGGAGCATCAATACTATAATAGATAAGAAAACCCGAAAAGAATCTTAGAAAATTGAACGAATATTTCAATCCGACTATAGGTTTTGTTGTTTTACATTTGTATCGCATTTGTGGATATGAAAGCATATCGTTAGGATTACTAATTATTGATACAGAATTAAACAAAAATAATAAAGGTTTATATTTAGTATTTTACCACGGAGCAATTAAATATACCACGGCCGCCTCTTAATGAAATAATAATATTATCTTACGAAATCACTGCAACTAAGCACCCACCATACATAAGCAGGTCTTAATATCTACCTATCTAATGCTATATTCTTCCATTTTATTTTACTCTATGTAAAATCTTTCAATTCCGGAGATATTTCCACATGTAGGTCAATAAAACAAGAATTAATTAAATACCAATTTACTCCAGAACATAAAAAATTATGTTTTCGTTAATAAGACTTTTTCAGCAGAAGAAATTGACATTTAATATGTGTCAAAATACTAATAAGCTAATAATAATTATATTGGAGTAAATTGGTATTTAATTAAATAATCTTTCAATTCCTAAGATATTTCCATTTGTAGGTCAATAAAACACCAAATGGAAATATCTCAGGAATTGAAAGATAAGTACAAAAGGTCACAAAATAGATATATTCTGTGTAAAATCAAAAATAACAATGGGTTCTGTTCACTTGTTCGTTTATTATCAAATTTTGTCATCGCTCTGCAATATTGTCGATAAGAAATTTTATAAAAACATTAAAAACAGAAATGATTCTCACGCCGGCGCCGTCAACATGTTATAAATGAATATTATATGGTACAATTATATATGTTGTTATGTACTGTACGGTGTGGACCAAATTTGGTGGAAAAAGATAACTGACTTGATACTTCTAGAGCTCGATTCCTAAGCGAAATCAATAGATCAAATCCATGTTGTGATATTATCCTTAATATAGGAAATACAGGATATTTTCTTAATTTTTGCAGTACATATGTCGCCTTTCGTGTGGTAATTTTGACTCACACCAAGTAAATTAAGTAATTCTTTAAATTCATCACTATCTTGCAATAGTAAATTAATGATTCAATTTTTTAAATTCATCACTATCTTACTAATAAATAGTAAATTAATGATTCAATTTGTATAGCCTCCTATCGCGTATTTAATTCTGTATTTTGACTTGTCAAGAAATATAGAAGTCGCTACGCTAACAAATCAGTGAGCATCGCGGTAGTACTCTTAGTGTAATATAGATATATGTTTGTTTTATTCAGAGTTAACGAAAATCGACGAACAGATCGTATAAATAATAATATTATTTCATTACACAGAGAAAGAAATACGAGTACTTAAGGAAGAAATTCTCACAAATTGGTTTTGAGGCAAGTTTAAGCGGCAGCAATCTGAAAAGCAAGCGCTTGATTACCACTACCGTACTTTATGTTAAAACTTATTGTTAACTATCCGTAGTATTTATGGTACTTATGGAAAATCCGTATACCTACTTAACTGAGAATTTTTCTAAAATTCACATCAATTCGTGGACACTATATTTGTTCTTTTCGTTCAAACGCACTATGATTTGTTCGAAAGTAGATTTCGCAGTTGCGAGCAACTTCTTGTTAATGTGTATCTTGAGTAGTTAATCTAATTTCTTGAATAAAAAGATATACATAATGAAGATCAACTTATATCTTCGATTTGAATCATTTGTAACATTTTTCTAATCACCTCTGATTTCCTTGAGTTAAGTTTTCAAAATATACGAGTATACAAGAACATTGCCTGCATAGTGATGCGCGATTGTATATGAAGCTTTTAAATGTAATACTTTTTGAAATCCTTTTTGTCGCTTTATTTGTAATGTACCTATGTCAATGTTATGCAGCTTTACTAAAGTCTGCTTTGGTGTCCGAATAAACAGTGTTAAAAATATAATTATATCTAATTTGTTGCTTGGATTCTTCATTGAATTAAGATACTAATGCATTTGCTTCTTTTATATGTAAATCTGAACTCTATACCGGAAATGTACCAGCACAGTACTGTTAGTCCACCAATATAGTATGTATGTATATGTATTGACAAAGTATGTATCCTACGAGGATCCTGAAACTACATTTACATTTAGATGTGTATACGAAAACCTACACTGTTGGCGATGTAGGCGACGACGTACATACATATGTACGGGTCAGCTAAATACATTCAGCTTCCACAATATTTTAATGTGTGTAGCCTTGCTTTATGTACTTTAACTGAGTATAATGTTTGATGAAGCCGTTAAATAAACGGCCATTCTAAAATAATGTTTTCTATTATAAATTAATTTTTCATGAACGGACAATAAAGATAATAAATGGTTCATTCACAAATATTTTTGGCCATAGCTACAACATTGAATATACATATGTATTTATTGTGTTATCAATTTACACGAAAGGAGTTTTCAGTTCCTTGCTGTTGCTATGATTGCGATGAAAATTTAGAAAAAATTGTGATATATTCCTAATATTGTCGTTCGAGACGTGTTGCTTTCCAAAGCCAACTTGTCTTTAAAGTTATTATCGCCTAGCTGTGTTCTTGTCTTGCTTTTTACTTTTTTACGATAAGTGAGAACGGATGGAGATATAGAGATGCCGTTTTCAGTAAAATATAGTTTATTTTTAAACGGGTTTTTAAACGGGACAATGGCCGCAGTGGTTAGGCGGCTGACTATTGTTGTGAGAGGACGATAGGTGCCGGGGCTCAATTCTCTGGAGGGACGGTGACATTTTTTCAGAGAGTTTAATCCCGGATCGACTTGCCATTCGCTGTTGGGAGCAAAGTGATTAACAGCGCGGCATCATAAAAGGCGATATGATGCTGTCACAAACCCAATTGAACACAACAAGAGTTGCAGTGATAGCCAGACAAACGATACAGTTTACGGAGTCACTGCAACTAGGCACCCACCACATAAAAAAATATATATATATAAAGCTACTTAAGAAACCATTCATGCAATAGTTACGTTCCGTTTAATTTTTCTAAGAGAATCGTAAAAGTAAGTTATCGCTGCAGAAAATGACCTATAGTTTATCAATTTGAAACTAATGGATACAGCATATAAACTCTGTTTAAATTTCACACAGTTCCCTTTCAAACAAGTGCAGTATTATTTGCATAGGTTGAACAGTAACGGAAATAGTAAAGTTTAAACAGACAAATAGGGTCTTCACCCTCCCTTATTATGACAGATACAAAAAAAATCCACTAAAGAGAATTATTGAATTAAAGAGAAGTATTGAATGGGCTGTCAACTGAGGATATCAAAGTTATAGCTCACTTTGCAATTCCCAGAGATAATAGAAATTTTAGATTTGAACGTGGCAGTTACACCCTCTTGCAGTAAAATCTTGAACTTGAAAATAGTTACCAGCAGTTTCTCTTGACCGCTTTTCTTATCAATATTTTTTCCGCAGAACCTAGTACAAATACTTTTCAAGATACAGCCGCTTACCTCTCATAGTGGTTGACCCTGCACAAATGTTTGTCGCAATTTTCTAGCTACAGATATACTTGCTATGTTTATTTAAATAGTTGCAGAAAAATCTCAGAAGTATTTAGAAATATATCTGCAGGAGTATAACATAAATACGAATTTTAAATACATTTAAATATACTGAAGGACACACTGTATCAATCATTAAGATTTAAAGTACGAAACTACTATTATTGGTATTGGTACATAATGCATAAACGTTTTAATAATAGAACATTATATAGGTGTTTCGCGATAATTTTTAAAGTTAAGACGGCGGGTATTCTATTTTCCTAATTAATTTTGAAATTTGTACGATAAGTGATTTGGGTATATTAATCAGCTCTCACTTTGTAATACTCTAGCTGGCGTCTACTCCTATCCCTAGATCGGACAGAAATATATACTTTCTCCTAAATTAAACTTGAAAAACAGTAACTATTCCTGACAGAGAAATTTAGTCAATTGAAGAATGCTTCATCAAACACCTTTTTAATTTTCTGAAAATAATTAAACCAATATAGTATATGAAACGATCAGTTTGTTGTCCATATCAACTAGCAATAACCTTTCTCTGTTTCTGATCACATCATTTTTTCAAATTTATGTGAAGTGCGCACACTCTAATCCATAGAGATAAACGATGATTATAAATAATCCTGTCAATTTCTCAACAGGATTCGTTTCAGTAAGTACCAAAAAATATGTTACCATTGTTGTACAATCAATCGAGAAATTCATCAATATACGTTTCCACTGTTAGCTAATGTTCATTCGTCACCCATCTGTATGTTCGAAATACTTAATTATATATGTATATATAAATAAAAACAACTGTCAGACGAACAACTGCCTCACGTCCTCCACATTTGTCACGGTTTGCATTGCGGATAACTGTATGTATTTTACCCGAACTTGCAGAGTTGACAAATGTGACCGGACTTATAAGTTAACGTAAATTTACTTTTATTTTATCAGTTTAATATCGCGATTCCTATACTCGACTATTACCAATCCCTACTCATTAACATATATTTTCTGGTTTTCATATAAATCAGTTAAACAGTACATACAAAAATAGACTGCTGTTCTCAAATTATCTTATGCAACAGTCTGTATAATGAAAGTACATATGTACACAGGTGCTAATATTTATTTTAATTCAAAATAAGTTTTATTTCTAATAATATGAATCACGGACGTGCCTGGATCATTACAAAATATGTTCGGACATTTATATTTTTTCAATGTGCGGTACTGAAAACATTTCCGGAAAAATGTTTTTAAAAGTCTAACAATATTAACTGTTTACCATTTATTACTTTTTCAAGCGGCTTTCTCTAAAATCTGTATATTTTGCATGTAGTCAAACTAACTAATTTTGTTTTCTACTCATACTGGGTCAAGTATCATCACTAATTCTGATGACGAAATCTAATCGATTCTCTCAGTTGAGTTTCAACAATTTTTTTTACTGTATTAGAAGCGAGCCGTGTTTGAGGTTTGTGCACTATCCTAGAACTATATTCGACTACTTCCTACTAGCTAAACAGTGTAAGATTTCGTGCTTCTTTGTTTTATGTCAGTACTTATGGATACCTAATTCTTACCATATATTATTACTGTCACCCTCTACTATCTGACTATTTGAATCGCTTCTCTTACAGCATCGATGTTGCTACAAGAAAGCTTAATAAATAACATTTATGCAAATTGTCATTATATCCGCACTCAAATTATAGGAAATTATAAATATTGAATTTAATGATGTCTTCTTTGCTAGAGCTAAGAGAAGTATGTAGCGACGTAATGTTAATGCTGTTAAAACCATATAGTGTCAAATTTTATTAAAATCATACACTCAGTCTTCAATTACGTCGTCTAGTACAGGCTTCTGAAATCTTACATGAAAATCTGTATATATAGTTTAAATTTAACACGTATCACATAAAATCATACGCAATTATTTATAGATAGTAAATGCAGTTACTCTTTGTATGTACATATACATACGAGTATATATGTATAGTTTCGTATGTATATATAAGTCCTGGATTTCGATAGAATGCATTCTGCATTTCCTTTGCAATATCTCTTGTAATAAATGAAGTTGTTGTTTAACCAAATGAAGCATTGCGATTTAAAAAAGCAGGAGAGAATCAAAGAATTTTACTTAACGAAACATCTAACATATATACACAGGGGTGGCAAAAGAAAAAAATGAAGTTGGACATAGCACTTAAAAAAAGAATGTAGCCTGTCCTAATAATAGCTTTGAAACAAATTTCCAGTACTTTTATAAGAATACTGTTTTGGATATCATACTGAACATCCCTACTCCATTATACTGGGTGGTTAGAAATTGTAATCGAGCCAACTTTAAATGACTAAAACTCGTTTATATTAAATATCAATATATTTTTCCGCCAACCATTGTAGATCTATTATTTACTTCTATTACATGCTGGTGCAAGTAATTTTGCAGAAAAGTCTAGAATTTAATATATAGAAATACTACGCTGAAGACCTGTCAGACAAGATGGGACAACGAATGCATCAAAGCACAATGGGCAAAAAGGCTGAGAGGGGATGTGAAGGCATGGATAAATTGTGACCACAGGTAATTGGATTATTATCTTACGCTGGCCCTAACGGCGCATGGCATATATAGATCTTTTGCCAAACCAATAAATAAGGATAACACCGACGCATGTATTTGCTGTGGCAGGGAGGACACAGCGGAGCACACTATCTTTGAGTGTCTGAGGTGGCACGAGGAGAGACTAGCCACTCATATAAACGTGGGACACATACTAACGTCGGACACCATTGTACCAATGACAGAGACACTGTAAACTGGAAGTACATCCATGAAATGATCGCCCACATTATGCGACGCAAGGAATCTGACGAGAGAGCGAGGCAGGAAAGAGAAATGCAAGGCAGATAGTCTGCAGGGCATGATAGTTCCGCGTGCGATGCTATGAAGCCGCTGAGACAGCAGGAGGTTTTTAGTGGGTAAAAAGCACATCGCCTGGTGCTGGACTCCCATAGAGCGTCCATAAAGGATTTTCCTCCTGGGTAAAAAAATATATAGATGGGGTTATATCATTTCTGTCCTGTTTAACTAATATATTTTATAAAAAATAGTAGTTTTAGTCTTAAGGTAACCATCGAATATATTGAAATTAAACTATATAAGCCTATATTGTATACGTACCAAGTCGGATTAATAAAAAAAAAGAATTTTAGAGAAATTACAAATATAAACAAGAATACGACCAGCTTGTTGCCCTTACTAATTAGTAATAACGTTTCTCTATTTCTGATCACATAATTTTTCAAATTTATATCTTTCCAACATCGGAATTTGAGCACACTAGTACGACTTCTACAGTCTCCGGGAAAAGTCATGGAATTAGGTAGATAAACCTTAACGCCTTTATTGAATTTAGCTCAGATCGTGATTACTTTAGATGAAAGTTACGTAGTTCTAATTCTAATTTACATCTTTGTCCACAGTCTACGGATGGTTACATGTTGACCAACAACTTCAAAGAGACCAGAAACTGGCTCCTCTTCATTAGTTTACTTTTGAAGTTTCATCCACGTACTTCGTTTCTAATTCTTTATACGCGATTTTGATGAACGTTAAATTCTGTTACTAATACAAAAATTGAAAAGTGATTTTTAGTCATAGGTCAAAAGTGTATATTTCACTGTATTTAACGTGGCGTGGCGTACTAGAAATGTTGAAAATATCATTCGTACGTTAGTAGGAATATAAAGTTTTACATTTGTATTCAAACGGAAAACTAAATATTGTATTTATTTTGTTTAGAAAAGTTTATAGAATTATGTTACGTGGGTATTGGTTATAGTGACATATTTTTAAAGTATGATATACTACTCCCTATGCGAGATAAATAAACATTGCGGCAAATAAAACACCGGACATGATACGCACAAGTACTAACTCACTGAAATAGATGTCATCAAAAGTTTCACGACGACGTAACTTTTATTTAAAAATAAAGTATAATATCGGTGTTCCCACGTAGACAGGAATGCGACTCAGGAGTAAAATTAAAGCAAAATGGATGACAACAGGAATAACGATTTTGAATAATAAAGTAATAGCCGAACTAATTTAAACTTAAAAAGTTAAGACATTGGAAATATTGGCATGATAAATTACGACGTCGATGTTCAGTTTTCTGACACAAGCTAAGTAAGCTAAATTCTTATAAGAGGTACATAAAACCGAAGAAAGCGAAGACGGGAATTAAGCTAGAAATGAAATCCTTTAGTGTTGAAATGAAAGGATGAGAAACTTTGCCAATGGCAATGAATGGTGCCATGAGTTTTACGTATTGATATGTTTATTTTAAGATGTAATTTATGTTAGCGATAATATTTTACGTGAATGTGAAATATAATAGATACATACTTATGTATATAGGTTTTCCATATACAACATATAAGTACTTATATGCGTAGGGAAAAAGGAGGCACATTCACATTATGAATTTTTTGATGCATGAACTTCAAAAAAATAATTTTCACATTTCATACGTATTACACTTACAATATGAAATCTTAAGGAACTTCTAATATAATTGAAGGTGCATATTTATTTTATGTGGTATGTTATTTTTCAAGTTTGTTAAAAACTGTAAAATGTATTAATGTATCAGCCGCGGTCAATAAATTAAAATAAAACTGTGTGCAAAGTAAATTTATTTAGTTACTGAAGAAAACATCGCAATACAAATATAACTGCTTCATTGTAGTAACACAAGCTTAAAAACAATTTACATATTTCATTCCTACTGAATGTTAAATGTCACAAAATTAAAATTAAAACAATAGTGAAAATGTCCTGGCTGTTTCTGAAGACACTGGCGCTGGTAATTTAGCTATCATATCAGTTCGATTAACTATAGATTTGTCACGGCGCTTATACATCGAAGAAAACTGACTTCAAATTCTTACTGATTAAACACATTCAAAACTCTGCCTACGTAAAACTTCACAACAGCTTCTGTTGGAAATTTTACCAAAAGAAACTCGTCTGTGGTTATTATAACTTTGTCAGCTGTAAAAAATTGATTTCTCATGTCTTCGTCAGAGAATTCTTCTAACATCGTCGTCGGAGACAAGTTTAATTGAAATTTATGAATCTGACGAATCCGAAACTGCACACTGCTTGAATTTCTTTTCTTTATTCGGTTTTGGTTCGGTATGGGGTGGGAACGAGACCACAATTATCCCGTTCTCTCGACAAAAATGTGCAGCCTTGACTGTTACATGGGTCTCGTGGTTGTCTAATCATAAATGGATCTTTTTATGTGTGGTACAATGTGTATGAGATTTGATGTGATCTAACACAGAAATAAACAGCTCTCCAGTCATCTAACCGTTGTGACTTCCCAAGGCAAGACTAGATGATGGAGCACCATTTAAATAATCATCGGTGTTACGAATTCGTGGGAATACGTAGACCGGTGAAAGAGTTCTGTTTGTTTTCTTCTTATAATTTCTTACCATCTACAGGCAAAGACTCCTTCCTGCAATTTAAAATTTTGATACTACATCGTCCCCGGTCGTCAATCTTTGAAACTAAATAAAAATTTTACTTCAGGAAGGAAGTATATAATATTTCATATTAATGACCTAAAACTAGAACCTCTCTATGAAACCGATTATAAGTTAGCAGGGGGGAAGAGAGGAGCGAGGAAATGCCTTAAAATCGCACTGTATACTGATGATACAATAATGTAAGCAATGAGCATCAAATATACATTTATTGTCGTAATACATAAACAGCAGCTAGTAGGTAATGCATTCTGTCAGCATTAGTGTTTCAAACTTCAACCGTCTGTTCACATTTGTATGAAAATGGATGTCCTACGTGAATTTACGAAGCAAAAATTGTCAATAGGAGAATCGGAGTATACTCATGAATAGATGTGATAAATTGTATTATTACATTATTTGTATTATTATAAATACAAGACGTAAAAGGAAGTGCTGTAGAGCTATTATTTTAATTTACTATTTCAAATTTTGAATTCTATTAAATTCATGCTTCCTTAAACTTATTTGAGCAGATTGAATGAAATAAATCTTATTTCTAGTTTTTTTTTTTGACACCGTTATTTCTAGTTACCTACTCTTTCTATATTGACTTTTATGTTTGTCAAGTAGTATTTTATTGTTTCGAAATTTTGGTCTTTACTGATTTATGTATTGCAAACACTTAATTTAAAAAATATCTGATCTCAGAAAGTTGTATATCTCATTTTTATGTATATTTAAAACTGAACGCTATTATAATATAATAAGTAATGCCTCAGTTAATGGTTATTTTTATACTGTGAATTTGAGAAAAGTGTTCAATGTAGATTTTTTTGTCAACTCAATATATTTATTTCTATGTGAGCTGTCCTGACGCAATAAATATTTAATACATTTCACTATGAAACCAAGTTGCCTTTGCAATACTCATGTATGAATGCTACGATATCTAGATGAAATTGCTGAATTATTTAATCTGCTGAATTATTTAATTATAGTGAAAGCTTTTTAGCTGACAATAATTCTCTCCCGAGCAGACGTGGAATACACATACTAAATGTAGTCTCTTTTATTACTTTGGATGAAGTATACATATATTGCACTAAAGTATTAAAATTAATTAGAATCTGTCAATTGTAAATAATACCGATTTGTTGAATATCATTTCTTCAAAACTACTATTTGTGCTTTAAGTACTACGATATAGAATATTAATCCATCGTATAGAAAGAAAAAGAATAACTAAAGTCTTTTTCGATATGAAGAATCAGTTAAGAATTATAAAAAGTAAGGTAGGAGCAAGTTGTAGTCGTTTCATATACATTATTTGTATGTAACAATTTCTAACAAACAATGATAATTTGTATGCAACCTATTACTAAAATCGAAAACTTCTCTTCTCATGTTTATTTTCTTGTTGATAAAGCATCTTATTTGTATTTCTATTAAATTCCATTAAAATTAAAATTAATAAAAATTTTCCATTAAATCAACGAAATCTGTATATTTTCAAGTATATTTTCGAGTAAATTACAGAATTTATTTTAGAAAAATTGATCTGGAAAATTACCGAATTAAATTTTTTAATGTAACAAAAGAAAAGTTGTGGATTTATTTTAAAAGCAAATTATTATAAAAATAGCACGATTACAACACATCATGGTTCCAGTGGGAAAAACAATTGCTTACTTTTGTTTAGTCTGTTTAGCTCCAAGAAAATTTGTATTTTAAATATCTACAAAACAATAATTGACTTAATCTAACAATTTTCTTGATCATCTGTTTGGATATAAGAAAATGTCCAATTCGTAGTAAGAGATTCTGCAGTTTTGAATGAATGTAGTCCAGCCACAGTATTAGCTCAAACTAAATAAAATTTGACTGATGTTTCTATTCGATTATAGTTGCCAGTGGCCAATGGCGTTCCTATTTAATCAATGTTTATTTATGGACTGACAACAATTGTTAAATGTAATCTAAAGAAAAAATTTTCGTTTCATGCTTACTTTGGGTTAAATGTTTCGTAAAAAAAGATGAAAATAAACAATTCGTGTTACATTTTAAGGACATGCCTATAAATATGTCAATTTATCTGAACTGAAATTTTTCGAGCAAGTAATATTTGGTTAGTTGTTAGCTGTGAGTAAAGTTACTCATACAGGTAACCGAAATTAAAAAAGAAAACAAAAAATTGATCTAATTAGTCGATCTTCAAGATACACTTAGAGTTCCTTGTGAATTTACTAATGTGAAAAAAAAAAAATTGTATTTATTATATTAGTTGTTTACTAATGGCTAGTTAAACATTCCACACGTGATTGGACACAGTACTTGACAACTTTGTTAACAATAATCGAAATGTGATAATGACAGATCCAGTAGTGGGTGAGGTTAACTACCGTTTAGTAATTTTCATTTCAGGAAAAACTAGAACGTACAAGTTCATCATTTATACATTCAAAGTTTTTTGAGATAGGAGCAGACTGCACTTTCCACTATTTTTTTCGAGGTTTTCTATTTGGTTCTTGCCTATGATGCCATAGATAGAGGTTTAGGAGCGACGCTGTTGGAAACTAGGTTTGGTGTCGGTGAATTGTTGTGCGATTTCCGTTTGATCAGCGGCTTATCTATCGCAGTTGAGAAGGAAGGAAGCTGGTGCCGTAGTTGTTAGCATCTAACACTGTAGGAGATTTGTCCAACATTTGGAGTACTTCGTACTCAGATATGTCCCACGTGTAATTAAATGTTTTTTTTCCTAATTATATGTACATATTTGGGTTTAGATGGTAGGAAGTAAAATTCCAAGAGTGGGTGTTGAATTCGTTTGATGTCCATAGATTAATTTTTGGAATAGGGGGCTTTGTTAAGCTATAGTTGGCGGTATTCTTGGTGTTATGTGTCTAATCAGGTGTTGCTTTTCAGAAGGCTATATTGCCAGTCTAATGGAAATATACCGAGTAATCTGTGCTGTTTGAAGTAATCGCCGTTAGATTGAGTGCCGTTTCTCCTGGCTCTGAAACTTGATTTTGGTATCCAATATGATTGTCGTCGACTGTAATTACAATTATTTAGAGTGGGGTGATTGTGTTAGTAATTTCAAACACTCTGATATTTATTTCGAATATCTGCAATTGGAATAGCGTATTTATTGTCGTAATTGGTGCACGGTATAAATTGGAATATAGCTGACATTTTGAATACATATACGTGATGTATGATAAAATGGGAATTACATCTGAAGAAAGAGTTTAGTAGCATTTACAAGAAATTAAATCAAAATATCAATTTTCATATTTATGATCTATTGTATTTTGAAGATATTGCTATTCTATGAAATTTTTAAGTCCTTATTTTTGGTAATCTTTAATAAATTTTTATCTTTACCCTTGCAGATCCTGTATCTCAGAAACTACATAGGAACGGACCTAGGTTACTATTATATTTTCAAACAAGCAAAATAAATGTTTATGGTACAGATTACGGTAAATAATATGGCTCTTTTCTAATTTTACTTACATATATTTGCATAAATACAAATAAGTGAACTTGTTTTGATAAGTCGGTATAGAATGTAGCCTTGATGAATTCTGCCTAATGGATGCTATTAATTTATATTAATTTATTTGTTATAACTACTGTCTAATCTAATTTTATGAGCGCGTTTGTATAGTACAAATTTCACATTTACGATTATGTGAATATATCCCCAGTTACTGTATTTGTAATTTCCATTCCACAGAAACATAATATCAGTTTACTAATTGTTGGAATATCCGCTATTAAGAACTGGTGTCATTAACACTAAATATCGGGATTATGCTATGGAGTTTTCTACCTGCTCAGAATTAGTTGGGAATGTGCAATTGTGCGAGTAACGTGTTAGTAATATTATTATTCTGTTTTGTTGCGGATTTTGTGTAAATTGTTTGTATTTTTAATTTTCTGATTATTGTTAAATATTTTCAATCGCTTTAGATCATTCGTGTAAATGGGAATGCGTAAACAGATGTCTAGCGAAAAGAGAGCAAGAATGCAAGCTCTCCTTGAATTAGGGTTGTATTCTCATCGCCAAGTCGCTGCGAAAGAAGAGTTTTCCCGTCAAACAGTCGGTAGAGTGGCTAAATTTATCTCCGAGAACTTATTATCCACATTGACCAATCGGACTGGATCTCGCTGTATCCTCAAAACAAGTACAGGTGACGATAGATTAATAATTCGCAAAGCTCTTGAAAATAGGCAAATGTCTGTTAAAGAGCTTGAGAAAAATCTAGAGCAAAGCAATATTAAAATATCGGAGCGCACTTTAAAATCACGTCTCTACAAAGCGAATCTGAAAAGTAGGCGGCCTGCGGAAAAGCCAAAATTGCGGTTAAAATGAAAAAATTTCGACTGCAGTGGGTAAAGGAACATCGATAGAACACAATAATATTTACTTATTCATAACGAAGTATTCAAAAGATTTATTTTTTAAAGGTCGTGTTCAACGAAGAGACTCACATAAAAGCTGTCACTGAAAACGTTCGCTTAACTAGGAGAAGGACCGTCTGAACGATTTTTAAAAACTGCTGTGATCAGAACTGTAAATCGCCCACCTACTGTAATATGGTCGAGTATACCAGCAAGAGCTTTTGGACCACTGTGTTTGTTTAGTGGGAATATGAACCAAATTCTGTATTAAGAAGTTGTAGAAAAGTATGTTAGGCCATATATGCATAGCTTACGAACAGATAATGGTTCGTACATATTTCTACACGATAGTGCACCATGCCACAGGGCCAATAACATTCATAATCTTATGGAAATAGAAAATGTTAGGGTATTGCCATGGCCAGGTAATTGCCCGTCCTGTGTCTGCTCTAGCAAATACTACCGTTAATATTTTAAAAGAAAATATTAAATAAACTTGCGAAAACGGTGTCTAAGAGAAATCGCTGTTGGTTGTATAAGAAGTATACCTAAAAGAATTTCAGTCGTTATCAAAACAAGGGGTGATTTAACAAAAGTTTGTTCGAAGTTTTGAATCATTGTAACTCTTGCAGAAACAATCTAATGCCGCGCCCACTTCATCGAGTTTTCTGATATTGGTGAAAGCAACCGCATCGCTCGGGAATCTCTCTTTGGCTACTATGACAATGGCATCAGCGACACCATGCTTATTTCTTTAATCGTTTTATGAATAATACTAATGACTTGGTTTATTGCTCTAAACAGAGTTCTTGTCTTACAAAATACAATAATTCTGTTGTGGAAAAACATTAAAAAGCTGTATAACCAGTGGTGGTTTCTCGATACTCACTTGTTGAATAATCTTCCAAACATTTTTCAAACTAAATTTTCTAGACCAAAGCTGGACCAAAAGTAAAGATATCGAATGGTAATAGTACCAAGTAAAACACCAATTAAAATTGCAGTTACATATGATATTTAATTCATACAATATTATGTATACAGATATCGAATTTAATCGAATATTTTGAAACCAACCTTGTCTTCAATCCATTCCTTGTAGTAAAGTAACCTACTCTAACGTAAGCCTCAAGGGCCTTATTACCACACGGCCAGGTAATGAAAGATGCAATCCCAGTCTGTTTGCCGTTCTTCAAATTGATTAAAGGACTACCAGAATCTCCGTAACACACTCCAATATTAGCTTTGTTTTGGTTCGGAATTCAGAATGGTTCTAGAGTTGTTGCGCACGCGCATTTACAGTTTAGCGTTTTGGTTATTTAAGAACGCGAACCGAATTTTTAGTCCGATGTTTTGGTTACTGACAGAATCGATTCAGAATGATTCTGGAACCGTTCAAACAGTTCTTGCACTTCCATGAGTACCGATTCTGAATTATTAGTTCGAAATTACGTCATCGGTGCATGTGTTCAGAAATTCGAGTTATTTCGATACGTTCGTCATCAATGACAATGGCCGCGTTCATCACACAGTCAGCGGTGGCAACTGTTGTCCAACTATGTGATGAACGGTCGGTTATGTATGTTTATGTTGCAAACATGTTTGGTAAGCGGTCGCCATTTTTGTAAGCGTAAAAATTTTATGCTGGAAAGATGCTGCAAACGTGTTTTGTTTTGTGTCAGAGTCAGACTTAAGCTTAAGGCGCTATGGATGTACAATAGACAGAACAGCTGATATAAGTATCGTTCGTAACGCAGTATGATCAACGGCAAACTGATCATAAACGTATCGGAAACGAATCAAGTGTGATGAACGCGGCCATTGATATTTACGTTGTCTTTTAAAGTTTGAGATTTTTTTCCGTTTGTATTTGATTTTTTTTTGTGAATTACTGTCCTGGGAATAAAATTTATAGAAAGTGAGTAGTATTCTAAGACAGAGACAGGATTTGAAAGATTTTAGCGCAGAACATTCGCTATTGATATTTTGTTGGTTTGTATTTTAGTCTGTATCTAAAAGATGGCAGTAACAGGCTCCTAAAATGTGTTTTGGTTATTAAAAGTTCGGAACCATTCTGGAATTATAATGTTGTGCGCTTACGTTCCTGAATTCCGAACCAAAACAAAGCTATTGTTTCTACGTATTGAACAACTGTTAGCGGTTGCATCTTGGTTCAAGCACTTTTTGTCGCAATGTGCCGTCGATATCTAGAGCTGCTTTAATTTCATACCAAACGTGACTACTGGGTTCTAAGGATCTTGACAACACCAACCTGAAATAACTGCGGGTGTGCCTTTTGGAATCGTTTCGCTATATAATTTTATAACGCCTATTTTTGATCCTAACTTAATCGGTTTTTGTAATTTTAGGAGCACCATGTCATTTGTCAAGGAGAACGTTGCGTTCTTTCCCAACATTTTATAATCCTTATGCCGTATTATTTTCGAAATATAATACTGAGTTCCTGAAGGTATTTTATCGAAAGAATTAGTACCGGCGACGATGTAGTAGTCTTCAAGTTTTAATTTAAAATTAACGCAATGCCCGGCAGTTAAAATCCAGCTTCGGTCAATTATCGAACCTCCACAGAAATCACCGTTTTTGGAGAATAAATCAACTTGGTATTTAAAGTCTTTTATGTTTGCATCTTTTTCGCCGATTATACGCTAATCCGTGCTTATCTTGGACAAGGGTGTTGCTACGTAAAATTAAATTTTTAAGAATAAAATGTTGAAGATTTAAAGCTAACTTTACTTACCCCAGATAGACGACACGAATAAATTTGCAATTATTAACAGCAACTGCATTTTTTGTAGGAGTGTTAATGATTTTATTCAATCTACAAAAAGAGAAGGGAAGAATCGTTGTATCAGGATACCTTATATAGTGCTTGAATGGTTTTTAAAACTTTATAGAATCACGTTTTCGCATTATTTTTTTATTAGTTTCACGATTTTCACGGCAAAGATATTACGGTTAATATTGTTGCATTTACTAATTTGGTTTGCATGTTTAAAAAACAAGTGATTAGAGTTTATTTAAAATTTATATCAATTAGATATGCTTCATTAGCATATTTGTTTTAACAATTAGAGATAATACAAAAGTAGTTTATCGCTTACATTAGTAAATTAGAATTTAGGGAATTTTGATGCCAAAATGATCTCGGTTGCATTAAGGACATTTCTAAATAGAAACAAGTTTAGAAATCACTACAGTGTTGGTCGAGTTGATTCGAGTAGAAATTGATAAATCTTCCAGATCCAGTAAGTTTTTGATACCAATTCAAAACGATTTGATTAGTATAGTTCCAATAAGTTTTGGATTCAATAAATGATAACCTCAAAGGGGGTTCAAGTATCACAGAAACTTAATCGTGATCATGAATTTATTATGAATCGTGTTAGTGATGCAGATCATTAGATTAATGTCCTCCATAATTTGTTTGGATTAAGTCAAGTGGTATATTCATAAATACAATACAAGATCTAAGGAGATTAATACATGGTTCTCGGTCAATGTGAAATTATCAATATTGTTTAGAAAAGCGAAGGCGTCTCTGATGTTTCAGAATATAAAATTATTACTGACAATCTCATGAAAAAAAAACTTCAATATCGAATGTTAAACCTCAAAACCAAATAGAATTAACGGTTCATGAAAGTACAGTTTTGAAGAAGATAGAAGGAGACAGCAAAATTTCATTTTCTCTCAATTATTTCATGAATTGTGCGTGGTAGTATGTTAAGACTTTGGAACAATATAAGGTTCAACTTTCCAAAGAGAATAGTTTGGCAAAATTTGATCTCTTTTCCATTATTTTTGAACTATCCAGTTTTTTTTGTTTAAATTTTTTATTCAATAATCGGATGTACAAGTGAATTCTCTAAATCTTATTCTCTTTTAGGTAAGTTCTGCTAAAAAAAACTAATTTTACGCAGTGGTCCTAATTTGATTGCATGATACTGTAGTTATAATCTTATAGAACAATAAATAACTTCATTTATCTCTTCTTTCTTTCTAAGCTAGTATTTGAAAAAGGAATAAAAATACTGCGATTATATTGCGCTAAGTGATAAGTAGAATGCCCTAGAGAAATCTTTAGAGAAGCTAAATATTGTATTATTTCTCAAAGTCATATTAAACCTTGATTAGTTAAAAGTTTAAAAATGATTACTATTCTATGAAGATGCTGTAAAATTTGTTGTAGAAGTTAATAGAATTACATATATTAAAACAAATGTTAAATTAAATAAATCAAATATTGAAACAAAATAATTGATAATGTGTATAGTGTGCTATAAAGTATGAGAAATGTAATACGATAATGTTAAAGCGCCAGGAATAATTACCTAAGCAGCAGCACACACGATGATATATTTCATACTCGTAGTTTGAATAAAAATTTACTTTCGTGTTATTTGTGGGAGGTCCTGGGTATTCATTGCAACTATTCTCCGTGGTGAAGTAATTATCAAACGTTCGATCAAGAAAGGAATTACTGTTATCAGATGAAATAAGATTGATGAAGGCGAATTCAGTGTTCACAGCTGCGGGAGAAGATGGCTTTTATTTGAGTTGTCGTTTTAGTTATTTCCTTCCTTTTCCATGAATTGGTTCTGCTGCATTGATTTTACGTTTGGTAGAACAATTACATAATTTATTACTATTGCCTTATAAAACAATTAATTATGTTGTAGTACATTCTGAATCTAATTACTAAATTTCAATTTATTTTATATATGTATGTATATACATATGTATATCTGCAAAGGTATTTCAGATGAACAATACGGATTTATGCCCAAACGCTCACTGATTTCTAATTTAATTTATTTGATATAACCAGAACAAAAAATTATCAGTAGGTATGACGTACTCAGTAGGAACTTTAATAAAGTCTTATCTTGAAAACCGAAAGAACTTTGTTTCATATAAGCCATTTGATTATATTCACAATCTGTTTCATTTGGGATTCCTCAAGGATCCAATTTGGACGCACTTTTATTCTTGGCATTTATTCATGATCTCGCTAATATAAATGTCTGGTGTTTGCAGAAGATGTCAAGTTATTCTCAACAATAACACCACTGGATGACGTCTTAGCACAACAAGATAACTTAAACCTTTTGCACGAATAGAGTATTGTTAATAAATTAAGTATTTATATATAACATACTTATACATGAGAAGAAAACTCCTGCTGTGTACCACCTTCATACCGATAACGAAGTATTACACCGTCCACCAGTAACTGATTTGAGTGTTACTTCTGATTCTATATCATCTTTTAGCATATGTACGATGCTGTGCGATATAGTGGCGTACACGTCTTGTTAATAATGACATTATTTTATTACGGTGAAGTCGACTTATTGCCTATATGTTTATTCAATCTGTAACTTTCGAAACCAGTTCGATGCTAATTTATTGCACAACACTGTACATATTGGCACCATTATCTCCAAAGCTAATAAAATGCTGAACTTGTTGGAACATCAAAATCTTTTCATTTATAATTATGCTATTTAAGCTGCAGTGTACTTTTTTTATTTCGAGCTCTATCTTTTTATACAGAGAGCACAGACGCACACGAATTTACTGTTCAAGTCTCCCATAAGATTTATTTGGGAAATATACAGGGTGCCCGGATTTTGTAGGGACAACATGGGTAACTTTTTTATTTGAAGACATAGAGAGACGGTTGAATAGGTAAGCAAAAAGGTGTAGATTCAAAAGTTCACTAAGAATACTACACAACAAGAATACACCAAGATAACGCGATAAACAAAAAGTTGTGATGTGTGCTCGTAATCGGAATAAGGTTAATTTTCCAAATTTTGACAAAATTTCCATATCATGATTGTACTCAGAAAAAAAAATTCCTTTTAAAGCAGCCACAAAAATTGCACGGTTCCAATTTAAAATTTTGAGATTAGGTGAGATTACTAAAAATGTACGCATAGGAAATTTGTTTTATTAAGCGTCAATCAAAGTATTTAGATTACAATTTGAATTGCTTCAAACCGCATCTTAATATCTCGAGTAACAAAAAAGTTACGGCAAATAAAAGAAATTAGAAGATTTCACTTTTTCTTCAATATTAAACAAATGAAGCATGCCAAGTAAAATTTGAAAATGGATTCTTAGGGAGCTTTTGAATCTACACCTTTTTGCTAATTTAATCGTCTCTCTATGTCTTCAAATAAAAAAGTTACCCGTGTTGTCCCTACGAAATCCGGGCATCCTGTATAACAGTATCCGTTAAAAATTTGATATTTTTCGTGTGCGCTAATCACATTTGTACAAACGTACGTACAACCCTGGGTAGTTTATAATACTTAAGCTAGGATTTATTGTAGTTATATTAGGATATGGTTAAAGTTATCATATGTATCTTACACAATTGTGCATTTTTGCGTTTTTTGGTTTGTCCTTGATTTGGTTATACTGTTACAATTATTACTATTATTAATCGGGTCGGTTAATTAACGGGCAATTAAGTGGATCGATAGCCACAGTGGTTAGGCGACTGGCTATCGTTGTGGCAGGACGATAGGGGGGTTTCAATTCTCTGGAGGGACGATGACATTTGTTCAGAGCGTTGAAATCCGGATCGACCTACCATTTGCTGTTGCGAGCAAAGTGATTAACAGCGCGGCATTATAAAAGGCGACATGATGTTGTCACAAAGGCATTTGAGCACAATTAACACATACAAAACTACACCGCGAGAGGTGCATTGATAGCCAGGCAAGTAATACAGCTTACTGAGTCACTGCAACAAAGCACCCAGCACACATAAAAATAATCGCGGTTTATTCTAAGTTAATCCAATAATGCTACATAACTATTTCTTTGTAGACAGGCGCCAATACCTGGACTTCCTTATAAATTTTACGTTTTCGTAAATGACATTTTTTTTTGATGATATAAGCTGAAGTATAATATTTACATGTTATCTTAAGGATAATGCAAATTATTTTCGAAAATACTAAATAGTGGACAATAGAGTACCCGTTATCAACTACATCTGAATTAATAATTTCCTTTCTTGCTGATACTCTATAATATACTTAAAACTAAAGGACCCACGTAGCAAGAAAACGTTTTTAAAAGGTTAAATGAAGATTACTTGCACCGCTTGCAAAACTCAAAAGAAAATTCTGCAAATTTTCGAGCATCAACTTTACTAAACGTTAATAAAATCTTTCACTTGTAACGTTTACGGTACATTAAAGTATAACGTTAAACTGTAACGCTTATGGAGGAACGCTAAATTATAAAGTTTTATTTTTGTGACAACAAGAGGTTTCCAAAACATTACACCAACGTTTTTAGTGACGCTTCAGAGAACCCTCTTATAACGTTTCAAAAACGTTGCATACCACCTGAGGAATTGATATCTCTTATAGTTCTCAAGATATTTATCAAAATTTTAACATATTTACAGAGCTATGTAAATGCCAAAAGCGGACAATTCGAAGCAAGAAAAATATACTATTCATGTTGATGTTCATCGATGTCATTTGTCAAATTTTATCGTCATCTAAACTTTTTTTTTAAATTTGACTATACAAAATTGCCGAATTAGTAGATATATTACACATGCAAACAAGTATTATGTTCAGTAACTTGGATAGTCTTATTTATCTATTTATATTGTGCAGTTTGAACACTAGAAGCTGCATGCAGAAAAAGCGGTACAATTACTTCAAGGGTTTTTAAGAAAGAAATTTTTCATGAAAATTTCATATGTTTAGTCTATCAATTAATTTTCTTTAATAACATTTTCAGCGTCTTAGTCTATCTATACATAATATGCCATATTACATGTTACTTCCGTTAGCTTCTAGAAGTAATTGTAGAGCAATGGAATAATGTAATAAGAAGTTATAATTCTAGAAGCAGTAACTAAAGACACAGATGAGTAATAAATTAGCAAAAATTTATTTAACTTGTACGTTTGTTCAGAAAATAAGTTGTTAAAGGATTCCTCTAACACTGTTATATGTACATATACAGATCAAATAGCCGCCCTATAGTCGGGGCATCGTATGTCGGAAGCATTCGGGAGTAGAGAATTAGGGATGCATTAGTAGGCTTAACTCGACAGCGCACAGTTGTATTGTATTAGCGAGATAAAGTAATTCATGCTATCGTAAATATACGATTATTATTGTTACTATTACTGTTGCTGATTGTTTTGTAATTCATTATGGACATTTTTACCCTTCAACAAAAGAAATATGTTACAAAACAACATCATCGTGGTTACTCAATAAGAGATATTGTACGCTTATTTAACGATGAGTTCCAACAAACTATTTGTTTTGAAACAGTTCGTCATATAATCAATAACTTTGAAATGTATGGCTGTTTAAATCCGTGTAAAACTTGTATTTACAGACGAATCTTTGTTCGCTTTACATGGTCGACATAACCCAAGTGTTGCAAGGTATTGGTCACAAGAAAAGAGACCTTGTACCTATGACGCTCGAACACAGTGCTCTGCAAAATTAAATGTTTGGGCTGGCCTATTACATAACAACATAATTGGGCCATTTAATTTATTTACTCATGAACAGAAATTATTGTCTTCGTCACGTGTGTAATTGCTTCTCCTATTTGTGACGAGTTCATCATCTATATTTTTACCACAAACTTCTGTTTAGTTTAGAAAGTTTATAGAAATTTTGAGAATAAGCGAACAATTATTATATTGCGCATATGTATTGAACAGAATACAACCGTGCGGGCGCGAGTGAAGCGTGCATCTAACTGACTATCTACTAATACATCCCTACTTCTCTATTCCCGAATAGTTCCGATATACGATGCCCCGACTATAGGACGGCTGTTTCATCTGTATATTACATGAAAATTATCATACCATTTCAGCATTAAGTATACAACTATCTATTCATCATCTACCTTCTTTGAGGAAGTTAACACATGCTGGTTTCAATTTTATATCTCGGTAAAATTGGTTTATGTCTACTGTTAATAATTTGAGTTTCGGAATAATTTTAAAATACCTGAATTTTTGCTTTGCACTCATTCCATGTATACATTCAAAGGTATATATGTATATATGTACATACATACACATATGCATATACGAAAAGCTTGATTAACAGAGAGAATCAACCTACGGGTGGTACAAAATTCATACATATTGCGTTCAGGTTTCATGTTTGCCAAGTCAATGATGTGAACTAGTTAGTTCAATCCAATGTTGTTCCTACTTTGTTTTGCTGTTTCTGCTCGGTTTATTTTTACATGTTTGCGCTTATCTGTAAGGTAGAATGTTGTGAATACGCCTGAAACCAATCATGATAGAAGAGAAAACGTCATCTCTTAGGGAAAAAGTTTTGATAGAATGCTGATATTAAATTCGTAAACTGGGTACATCGATCAATCATTTATCCTCATTTTTGGTGTAGAAAATAGTAAACGACGGTGATAATAATTAGCGTGAAAAAGTTATTACCGCGAATTCCACAACCTTAAAATTTTGGATTCTGGCAATTTTTCCGATACTCACTCACTTGGGGGATGGAAAGACACACGGGAGAGCGAGGGAGGGAGAGTTTCTAGAAGAAAACGAACAAATGATTTAAGAGTAATTAACGTTAATGAGAAGATCTTATTAGACTCTAATAATAATGATAATAATACGACCCTTTATAAGATGGTATTCATCTTATCGATGCTCCTCCATACTATTATGCATATTGTAAAAATTTCGTTCAAATTTCACCTCTTCTGACTGCGAGCTAGTGATCTATGTGATTACTCGATTTCATTAGTACCCTTCGAATCCAATATTCTTCTCTCTTTAGTGGCTCTTGGATAATGTATAATTAATTATAAACAATTATTATATAGTATATTGTGCACATGAAATTTGTGTTATTAAATGTTAGTTTTACGCGATTCTAAATTTGATATACGTATAAAATACATCGTATCTTTCAAAATTATCCATTATAAATTGACGAAATCCGGACAGCCTGTATATACCACCTTTTATTAGCCACCATGGTTTTAAGTCGTTTTGTGAATCACTTGAAATCTTGTTACTTGATAAACCTACTATCATATTTGGTGATTTTAATCTTCCTTTGTATGTAACCAGTCCTGAGTCTTGTCCAGATATTGTACATTTTGTTCTTTCTGCAGCTCAATAAATTTTACGCAACACAATTCTGTGAGGAACTGTGATAACAGGCTTCTGGATTTAACCATCTGTAATGCAACTTTCGATATTTTTGTTGAATCTGATGATTTTCCATTTGTTCCAGTTGATCCATATCGTCCTCCTCTTTCAATATCTATAATTCATCATATCTATTCATTATCAACTCGCACATCTGTTTTCCCTTCTAATACAAGTCTACGACACAACTTTCAGCGCGCTGATTTCGAACTGTTATATAACAATCTTGCCAACGTAAATTAGTCTTTATTTGAATCCCTCGATAATGTAGCTGTTGCTTTAGACAAATTTTATGAAGTGCTTCAAAATATTTTCGATACTTGTATTCCAAAGCACTCTGTAACTCGTAAGCGTTCGATGTATCCATCTTAATTTAGGATATGTATTATTAATATTCTAAAACTGAAAATACACTACAGACGTGAATGGAAAGCAGCAAATAACAGCTATTTTTTGAATGAATTTAGAAGAATACGATCTTTGTATAAGTCTAAAATATCTGAAGCTTACAAACTGTATCTGAATTCAGTTGAAACATCATTACAAGTTAACCTTAAAACGAAATTTCAATATCTACATAATATAAAAGAAACTACAAGAATATTTAGTATCTTAATTTATAATGGTACAGTTTCGGATAATCCATGTAGTATTGTTAACGCTTTTCTTTTTCTGAAGAGGATTTGGTCGAATTAATGTCAAAGTTTTTAAATTGTAATACATGGAGCGACGATTTAATTCCATCGCAGCGTTTATAATCTGTGACGCAGAATACATCTTGCCAAATCTCTTATCCTGATAATTAATCTTTCTATTAAAACAAGTGTATTTCCTTCGTTATGGCTGCGTGCTAGAGTGGTTCCTGTGTTCAAAAGAGGTGCCAAAAGTTGTGTATTGCGGTATATTTTTATATAAACTATCTGCATTCGGATTTAGTCCTGCACTACTGCAATTACTTTGGTCTCATTTAAACAACAGGTATAACTATGTATTTTATAATGGTATTATGTCCTCCATTTTTATTCCCACTTCTGATCTACCCCAAGGTTCCAATATGGGGCTACTACTTTTTATTTTGTGTATCAATGATCTTCTGGTTTCGTTGTCTTGTTCCGTTTTGGCTTATGTATATGATTTAAAAATCTATAGTAGCATCCACTCATTAGAATAATGCACTTCATCTATAAGATAATCTACTATACTACTATAAATGCTTGGTGTTCCAAATTTAATTTAAATCTAAATAATACAAATGTTGTCAAGTTACTTACAGTAGCGAAGTAAATTCAATAGAGTTGGTGTGTAGAATACGTGATACAAACTTGCAAGAGGTCGAAGCAGTGAAAGACCTCAGAGTATATTTTGATAATCGTTGCTCTTTTTCTTACCACATTCTGAACTTGTCATTGTCTACTTCTCGTAGTCGGGACTTTGTTCTGCACTCCTGTAAATACTTTAATGACACTTGTGTTTTTAAGAGTTTTTTTCTGTAGTCCTGTCCTAAATAAATTAGAATACGCGTTACAAGTATGGTCGCCACACTATGTTTATTTTCAGCTTGCGGTGGAGATTCATTTACTTAGAAAATTGTAGGGTTTATTCGAAGACAGTAAACACTTAATTTCCATACATTTTACATAGTAACGTTTAAAACAAAGATATATTTATGCATGTTAGCTTTCAATTTCTGAAGTATTTCCACTTTTAGGCATTTAGTTCTACAATAAATTGGTATTTAATTAATTTGCTGTTTCATTGACCTAAAAGTAGAAATACTTCAGGAATGAAAAATAAGTACTTAAAGGTCATAATACAGATATATTAATTTAGTAAACATATGTAGCTGCGCCTCTTATAAATTTGAATTAGTGCAGTATTTTCAAACTATATGCGGGAATATGTTCAAGTCGAGTAAAGAAGTACATACATATATTACCATCTTGGGATAGTTTCATTATATGCGAATAGACGGCGCAGTGATACATTATAGGCGGCACCTAGTATACATAGAATGTGGTGAATATATGAATTCCCAATATTTAAACCAATCTAAAAACTTCCATAACATTAAACTTGTTGGTCTCTTCCGTATGATCGAAAGAATAACAAAGTATAATGATTAGCAGTTGTGGATTCTACCACAAGAAGGCAGGTGGAGATTAAACATCTCTTCTCTTGTGTAACTGTTATACTCATGTGTTCTTTTTACGAACGCCATATATACTTGATATAAAAATGTCAATTTTCCATCTCTAAAATCTTTCAGTTGGTGCATTAAAAATTTTAATTTATTAATTTCGCCAAATAATTTATTTAAAGTTAAGTATCTAAGTATATTTATTTACTTATTTCAACATTCTCAAATTTAAAATAAAAATATGTAAAATATAAAATTTACTTAGTTGTTAGCACTACATTTACTTTTAAATTGTCCTGTATACGTGAGCGATAATAGATTTGGGAAGTATGTTGTGCTTTTGTATTAGTACACTACCTATAAGTCTAGTGAGAGGATCTAAAACGACGTAAGGACGCTAGTAAGACGTAAAGACGCTAAGAAGTCGTAAAGACACTCTTTCAGTAGTAATACGAACGCAAACGTTTCCATTTATTTAAGTATATAGATTGTTATAGTTACCTGTTGTTTCTTTTATTATCTGTATACTGTAACCGTGTAACAATTGAATAGCCAGCCAGATAGCCAGATTTGAATCCCACAAATTATTTTTTTGATACTAGTACACGAAAGGAAAGTGGTCAGTGTTACTGAAAAGAATTTAAAATATTTAAAAGCAAACATTCGTCGTGAGATACGAGGTATGTATATTTGCCAAACTGAACAGTGTATATAACAGTTTATATACCCCATGTTCGCAAATGATTGAAAGGCGTTTGAATTGTCCGCAATTTCTTATGTCGTATAGTTGGTGCTTCTAGAACATAATATACAGGATTTCCACAGCCGAGCGGGACATAGGGAGAATACATAAAATCGGTTTTCTGTGAATATTATCTATACTTCATCAAAATTTAAGTGCCGCATATTATAACTGGGCAAACAATGAACATTTACACAATCATAGTACAAAGAAAGTCATTTTAATAAACCCAGAAAATTATTATTTTTATATCTATTGCACGTAAATTTCTAATAAGGCTTTTTTACATGTGAGATGCTGCAAGCGACCGTGGGTTTATTAAAATGACTTTCTTTGTACTATGATTGTGGAAATGTTCATTGTTTGCCCAGTTACAATATGCGGCACTTAAATTTCGATGAAGTATAGATAATATTCACCGAAAACCGATTTTATGTATTCTCCCCATTCTAGAAGATGAATACCTACTTCCGGTTGTCAGAAATGATTTAACGCATTTCCAGAACTTCGTCTCTAGATAACTTCATTTTTTAAATGGCACCCTATAGATTTTGTTAGATCGATAGATTCCTCATTCTAATACCTTTCCATTCATGTATACGAAGGACTATGTTTTCTTTTAACTTTACAAGATATTTCATAGTTTTTACGCAAGCCACAAAAATGTTGCCTCCAATTTCGAGGTACCCTTGAAAATATTTCAAAAACAAAAGAGTATGCATACATAATGTTCATCAATCAATAAAAACAAAAAGAAATTATAATAAATGTTGAAAAACCATGTCTTTTTCTCTTATGGAAATATTAATTCTTCTTTGAAACTTGATTTCAGCTCTCCTCGACATTTTAGGAGTTATTGATGTAAAAGTTTATGCAATTTTTTCTCGCATATTTTATTCAATTGTCGGTGGCGTTCGGTGTATTAACTCTTTCATGTATACCTATAGGAAGAAATCGTATTTCTTTAAGTTCGGTGATCTAGTTGAATACCTCCCTTCATACCCTCCTTTCGTACCCTCTCTTCCCTAACTTCGTATCTAGATAACTGTATATATTTTGTTAGGTGGATAAATTCCTCATTTTAATATCTTTTGATTCATTTGTATATAATATACATACATGTATTATGTTTAATCTTAAATTTTCGAAGAGATGCCGTGCTTTTGACATAAGCTACAGATTGTGAAACAATCGTTATGAGATATTCAAACGAGAAATTAATTTATATGATTTATTTAATTCATCGGCAAAATCTAAGTTCCTCATATACATATACTTGTGCACATTAGTTATAAGTGAATGCAGAAGAAACTGCTTACTTGCCTCTCGTTTATACAAATAGGCAAAATCCTAGACTAACCTAGGTAACATTATCTGCATTGCCTTATACCAGCAGTAGAAGAGCGAATACAGAAACAGAATTTAAAGTAATAGCTTCTGTAGTAGAAAATTAATACGCAACAAATTAGCCGCAATACCGACATTTCAAAGACAATTATAGATAAATTTCCAACATAGAATAATCCTATTATTCTTTCCATATACAGAAATATCAAACTCTTGTGGAAAATTATCCTGCAACACGATTAATATTTTAAGAGTGGTGTGAAGAAGTATTGCGGGAAAAAAATCACATTTTTTTGGAAGAGATTTGTTGCGGATGCAATTTCATCAACTCTAACTGTCCTAACAGAAATAAAAATCGCATTTATGCCCACGAAAATCCACATATAAACATTTTTGTTCAACACCAATGTAAGTAGCCAATGGCGAAGTGAAGAAGTGTTCTACGACAGTAGTATTTTTCTGCAGAAGCTATTTAAATAATGACAGAAACAGTAATTTTTTACTGCAGGCGCTATTTCGTTATTTGAAAGATCTGTCAATAGAAGTGTGAAGACACATGTGGTTCCTTCATGATGGACCTCTTGCTCATAAGTTACGGAATCTAAAAGTAACATTGAATAAGCTCTTCAAGGAGAGATGCATTGCTCAGGGAGGTATAATAGAATGGCCAACTATATCGCCGAACTTATATGATATATATGATTTCTTCCTATGGGTATACATGAAAGAGTTAATACACCGAACGCCACCGACAATTGAATAAAATATGCGAGAAAGAATTGCATAAACTTTTACATCAATAACTAACTAAAATGTCGAGGAGAGTTGAAATGAAGTTTCAAAGAAGAATTAATATTTCCGTAAGAGAAAAAGACATGATTTTTCAACATTTATTATAATTTCTTTTTGTTTTTATTGATTGATGAACATTATGTATGCATACTCTTTTGTTTTTGAAATATTTTCACCTCGAAATTGGAGGCAACATTTTTGTAGCTTGCGTAAAAACTATGAAATATCTTGTAAAGTTAAAAGACAACATAGTACTTCATATACATGAATGGAAAGGTATTAGAATGAGGAATCTATCGATCTAACAAAATCTATAGGGTGCCATTAAAAAAAATGAAGTTATCTAGAGACGAAGTTCCGGAAATGCGTTAAATCATTTCTGACAACCGGAAGTAGGTATTCATCTTCTGTTAATGTCATTGTCTATACCGGACTATATAGCTTACATATTCTTGATTTCATTTCGATACCTACTTTCAGGATCAAGCTATCGCAGCATACGAAAAACACCGAATCGGGATAGTTTTTACAAAAACGTAAAATATCTCCATAACTATTAGGAATAGGGGTAACGTAGTTTATATGAAGTGGAAATATTTTTTAGCGTACTATTTAAAGATGCCAAAATATATAGGGTGTCCCATTTAAAATAACGGAGCAAGTATGTGTTTACCTACTTTCGAGACACCCTGTATAGTTAAAAATATTTTTAGGTTATGCAGGACATAAATTGGGATAACTTTTCTTTATAACTTTTTTCTCTATTTTCACAAATGTGGCAGATATCTAAGAACCACATTGAAACGGGACATCCTGTACAGTCGGGAGCAATCCTGATGTCAGGAATTTCGCGTATGTCTCACTCGCTTCGAACGTATGTATATGAAGTGCGAATTGGTCGATTGTAATGCTGGATGGTAGGTAGTTCACAGGTTATATGTTAAGACTTTTAGTAGAGAAATACTTGTGAAAGCGAGATTTGTTATGATGTATATATTGTATTGACATGTTTAGTTTTATGCCGAATAAGAGTAATAACATGTATTTATATTCATATGCAGGTAGTATAATTAACGTGTTTAGTTTTATGCCGAATAAGAGTAATAACATGTATTTATATTCATATGCAGGTAATATATGTATGTATATCCATATAAATCAAAATTATTCTAATTTTATTTCTAATCTTCGATGATTCCAATATAAAGTTGGCGATCTATTGGAATATTGATAGATAGTGTTTTTTAAGTAAAATTTTTATATCATGATATATGACCAATCATGTATTTCAAAGGTGACTATTGGGCGCACCGGGAAATTATCCAAAAATGAGGGAATTGATTTGTACTTCGGTTCGGATTTTTTTTAAACGATACCCATCGATATACTACGAATTTGGAAATGTTCAAATAAAAATATATAATCTAGATCGATGTAAAAAAGTGAAAATAAAACCATAATATTCTAGAAAATTATTTTCTGTATTTTAAAATGCTATTTAGAGACATGTCTATACATACAAAAGTATAAAAATTAAATATAATATATAACAATAAATAATACATTTTTATATAACGTGTACGTTAAGCGTAATTTGCTTGAATTTACTCCAAACATGTATTTATAACAACTACTGCAGCAATTCACATAATATATTGCCAAAAGCTAACGAAATATGAAGATAGAGATTAATCATAAAAATCTGCTCGATTAAGACTAGTTTTTTAGGTATTTCTATTAAATATTTGGACTAAGAAAACTACGAAACAATAGTAATTATAGCCTTCATTTATAGTTCCAAATGGTGTTAGAAAATAATAATTTGAATAAAATACATACCGATTTATTTATAATTTCGCTAATATCTCTGACAGAATGTCCGTACTGATATAATCTTAATAATATTGGTTTTTCACTGTCATTGGTTCGTCTTCCAACCATTATTTTAATACTACTTAACTGACAAAACTTAAATATACCCCAAAACATTATACACCCTCCTATTTAAACTAGTATCATTCTGATTACTATTTCTTCTAACAACTATTTGTTATCTTCAATCTAATATTTACTCGAATTGCATTATTCCAAATACTTCCGTAATAATCCCATCCCAATGAAGATTATAGAAAATGCAAGATTCATCTGGAGTACATAACATTTTAATCACATCTTTGCCAGAATCCACCAGAATTTCAATTAACTTTTCGTTCTTATAACATATCGGTTTGTATTAATTACACATCGATATACGTTATTTAGAAATTTCGTTCCTTTAAATATCTCATCGTTTGTATTCATTGATAAGAGTAACAGCATAATGTAACATTACGATTATCGAAGTTACGTTAAATGTAGAGGGGATAAACTGACACAGACAACACACTGCGACCGTTCGAAGACTAAGTCGTGTCGAGTGTACGTTCGGAGCGAGTAAAACATTTGCGAAGTTCATTACATCAGGATTGCTCACGACTACACTATTTATATATGTATAATATACTTACACTGTCGGCCTTTTTCAAACTTTAAAGCCGTAAATGTAATGCATTTTATCGAACAGCGATGCCATATCCGCATCGTAGATCACGCATGACAGATGCACCTGGGGAAGCTGATTTGACGTTTAGACTAGTTGAGTGACATATTAAAATATCTTGTGTTCGGGTTACTCAAGCATCTTTTACTTTCAAAGTTTTCTCTTTTGGCCTCCTATGTCTAGTCGTTCATACATACATACTGTCGTTAGCAAAGAAAATGGGACACTGTTTTTGCTTTGGTTTAATTGTGACTGTCTTTACTCATCATAATACTAAGTCAAAAAGTGTCAAAAATCACTTTCATTGACGTTTATCGCCAAAATTACAATGTTGTGGCAATGGTGTCGATATTTTACATTACTGTGTACATACGATTAAAACTGTCTCGGGGTCGACAGTGTATGTATTATATGTGTATTTATTTTGGGTGCTGTCTATGTCGTGTATCAATTAGATTACCTAAATAAATTTGTTTTGTATATTTAACTTTTGTATGTTGGTGTATTAAGATTACATTTCAGTTTGATTGTACTGGAGATATAATAGGATTTGGATTGTTTCCGCGTGGGGCGATAAAAATCCTTCTAGTGCTGAATGTTGTATTGCGTTCAATAAGTTCTGTGTAGGAGACGAAAACATTGTTTACAAATGAGTGGGTAAAATGAAATATAAACCATATATAACCTCTTGTAAAAGATAATAAAGCTGAAAGTGAAATTTAAATTTCGAAAAATGTAGAATGTTGAAGATAATAACATTAATATATCTATTTTGTGACCTTTATGTACAGTGGAGAGCACCTTAACCGATATCGTTATGGAATTTCATAGCCCTTCTTAGCAATCGGAACGGGGACGTCGTAAACTTATATATATTGAATACAAAATTGATCAACTGTAAATTTATGACCTGGTAAACAAACAATGTATAATTTACTGTTCGCTATTATCTGTTGCGAATAATAGAGTGATCGTTGCCGCATTTTTCCAAATTTAATAGTATATCTGCGTCGGTCATTAAGAGGCCCGACTACCGTTTGGCAGTTGGCGATGTTGCCACAGTTAAATTTTTTCATAATATAATGGTTTTATAATTTATTTAAAACATATTTCAAAATCGGGCTTCATACACACATGTGTAGACGTATTTTGAATGCTCATAGCAAATTTCAGTAACTAAATCTGAAAATTAATAGAGTAATATCGATTCCCGTATCAAGGTAACGGGCTGTAACGGGAAAAGATATTGTGAAGTTAATACCGAATATTAATAGACAAAATTGTATATGTAGATGTAAAACATTTGTAGAAATATGTGTATGAAGCCCAATTTTCAAATTATATTGAAATAAAATCAAGCAAACGATTTATAGAATTATGTAGATATGACACCGCTGTAAAAGAATCAGCTGGTAGACGATCCTCTTAAAATGTATTTTAAAATCGGGCTTCATACACATATGTGTAGACGTATTTTGAATGCTCATAGCAAATTTCAGTAATTAAATCTAAAAATTAATAGAATAATCTCGATTCCCGTATCAAGGTAGCGGCCTGCAACGGGAAAAGAGATTGTGAAGTTAATACCCAATATTAATAGACAAAATTGTATATGTAGATGTAAAACATTTGTAGAAATATGTGTATGAAGCCCAATTTTCGAATTATGTATATTGAAATAAGATCAAGCAAACGATTTATAGAATTATGTAGATATGGCACCGCTGCAAAATAATCAGCTGATAGACGACCCTCTTAAAATTGCAGATATTGTAGTTTCTTTGTGTATTATATATATATGTATAAAAATCGATTTATTACATCTTTGGAACTCACACCAGCACTAAATGTTTTGTTTTTGATAATTTACTTATTTAAAGTAACATTTTCATAGTATATCAAAATAGTTAGTCACACGATACGTTTTTAATAAATTTGTAAGTTATTAAAACGTTTTTAAATTTTATACATACACAGTTTTTAAGTTTTCATTTATTCCGTTCTCGAAAAAAAACCGACATTTACTTAATTCTAATAGACTTTTTGCGTTATACACCATTCATTATCATACATATACCGGTTAAGTTGTTTTCATATAAATTCCAAGAGAGAATGATGTTCTAAATACAAATAAGAATTGTATTATTATAAATTACAATGCAACAGTAACAAGAATTACCTAAATATAATCCGTACGCAAGGATATACCGCAACCGGGTACCTGCGAAAATACAGCGGATCATTTATGTATTCTCCCAAGCTAAGGAGATCTGTTTTACTCCTATATTGTGTCGATAAGGTCGACGTTTGCTTAGAGGGTCTCGTTTTGGAAGCTCTCCACTGTACTTATCTTTCAATTCTTGAAATATTTACACTTATAGGTCAATAAAACAACAATTAATTAAATACCAATTTATTTCAGAGCATATAATATATTATAATGTTTTCGTTAAAAAGACTTCTTTAGTGGAAGAAATTGACATTTAATATGTATCAAAATACTAATAATATAAATGGTCATGCCTATCAACAAAAATATCTAAAAAACAAAGAATTCATTGATATATGGAATTTTAATTACATTCGCAAATAATAATGAAGGATATATTGGTTTAATACAACTATAAAAATTAAAATGATTTGTATTATTCCTAATCTATTATTTGTCAAGCTCTAACAACTTTTGTTCAAGGATTAGGGAAAAACGACAAAAAAACCTAGTCAAGATCTTAAAATTAATAAAATTCAGGCGTGAATTAAATTATTATAGATATCACTTAAATTATCGATATGGTGGTAAATGGTAGTAAGAATTTTACGCCACTCCTTCACTGGTTGTGCAACCTTCAGCTTCAACTTATTTCAAAGCAACAATTCTTGCTTTCATTTAAAGAAATTATGCAGTTATTTCAAGTTATATACTTAATATTTTGAACAAACTACTCACTTAATATGTGTAAGCAATCGTTTTCTTAAATCTAGTAATTATCTCGAGAAATTAATTTTCTTATTTCTAGAATATATTCCTTTGCGGAAAATTATTTCATTCAAGTAATTGTATCTTGCTTTGAGTAATCCTTTTCCTATGTGTTGATGCAGCAGTTATTCCTGCCATTGACAGTATTTCTTAAACGTTAGCCTATATAGAAAAATTCTAAAACAAATTAATAACACTGTTTAAAGCCAAACTTTTCTATTTCCTTAAATAAATTAATAATTAATTAAATTTAAGTGCACAGTTAGTAAAAGTAATGGTCCTTATTTTATTTGTTTAGATATAGTGCTAAAAACACTTTCGTATATTCAAATCATCGCTAGTGATTCTTGTCACTTTTCTAGTTTTTCTTTCTATATTGCTGATACACGTGCACCTTTGCTCTCCTGTTGGTAGAATTTGTAAAACTACAGAATCAATATTTTTATCCAAGTTTTTCTATTTATCACATCAAATTCACATAAGAAAGAAAATACTTCTGTAGGATTCAAATAATTAATGGTCTATTTGTGGGTGGCTGTATTAATGATTATTATATTCCTTGACAAAATCGTTTATATATTGGAAATCTCTGAATTATTAATGAGCGAAGGAGCGAAGAAAAATATTTGGTAAATATCACGAGGCAGAAAATTAGAATGTTTGTGTTCTGCGATACGCGGAAAAGTAGATTGATGGTATTTTATGCCATATATCTATCTATTCACGCAGAAACCATAAAACTTGTTGGATGGAAATAATGGAGATTTCAGAAAAAGATTTCTTGTAATGTGTTTGATTGAAATTTATTTGCGTTTTATTCCGTGCAAACAGTTACCGTAGAATACTTATTTCACGAGAATTGCTTTCCAGCTTCTTCCTGAAATTTGTCGTCACGTTTCCTTGCGGAAATGAATTGAAATTGTGTTTGCTTCGTTGTCAGTGTTAGTAATAATAGTTTGTGGAGAGATAGTATAACTTATTTTCGATTTGTATTTGTAAATTTATTATGCCTTACGAGTTACTTCTAGTTTTTAAAAATATTTTTACTACAAAAGCGTAAATACTATAGAGCTTATATTTAGTAAATACTATAGTACATACAATACCGTATGTAAAGCCTCCTTTGAGCAAAAACTTAAACAATTGGTGTTGCTAACCTACGTACATTCTATTGCATCTATTTCTGTTTTCTCGTTTAGCAACAAAACCCTGAAATGCATGTCTTAACAGAATTGTAATTTAGATGGATGTGTATTTGAATAATTTCTGGTAGATTTAAGATGACACCGCACTAAATCGGCGTTTGATTTAGAGATCATACCGTACTTGCGCAGCACTACATTATGAAACACTACACTTCTTTTTATTTTCAAGGCAGATACAGGCGCTAATAATTATACTTTATATTAATAGAATATTGTCGAAAGTGTTGCAATATAAATTAAGACTACTTCGTTTCTATTTTATTTTCTACTTTGAGCAAGTATTTTTGAAGGTCATACAACTTTCAGTAACTACTACTTAAAAAATCTAATAAGCAACCCGAAAGACAAACCTGAGATGAGACAGAAGTCTGGAATTTATAAAATTGCAATCAAATTTATATTACAACAATTACAAACAAAAAGGTCAACAGAGATTACATATAAAGAACATCTAACTCACTTTCGGTATGGACGAAAGGAATCGTTCGCAGTAGCGCAACATTTAATTAAAAAGGGGCATCATATTGAAATAGACAGTCTCAAATTATTAAAAGCCGTTGATAAGCCACCAGAGTTCGGTTTAGGTAAAGAGTCGCGTGCAATGCTTGTTTATACTAGAAGAGAGGGGTGTTTATATTGATAGTTTTAATTTTATTTATTCATTCGGTATTCGGTATTTGATCAGAACCCATGCGTTCTCGAAACACGTGTCCCGAGTAATTAATCAAAAGTTGTGGTGGTGGTACCGATGTTTTATCTGTATATTACGAGCCCACAGTCCTTGAAATCACTCTGATATGGCCAAGCTCTACTGGTTGTAACCATATATCATCTTCTGTTGTTAAGCAGAGACTATATGCTATATTACATCAATTGTAACATATTTGATAAATTAAAACTACCTATAGTTAAACATTTGTTTAAAAAAGTAAAAGTAAACCACATACCTAATTATCGACCTATCAGTTTTCTATCTGCATTTTCCAAAACATACGAGTCGCTTATGAACAAAAAGTTGGTCACTTACTTACAAAAAATTAATTTGCTTTTTCATAATCAACGTGGTTTTATGCCTAATAAATCTACGGTTACAGCGCTATTCAACTTTCTGAAAGAAATTTATATTAACCTAGATCATAGTCACACTGATGACTATGATCTGTCAATGTCAATAGATCTATCTAAAACATTTGACATTGTGGATGATAGGATTGTATCATATAAGCTGAAACTCTATGGAACACATGCCGCTTGATCATAGAGACTCTCGGAATAGTGCCACGTTGGGGATTTCCGCTTGCTAAGCTGGACATTCCGCATGTTGTGAAAAAATACCTTGATAAACAAGGTAAACAGATTCGTGTATTCAGGGACAACACCCCAGGACCCGAGTTTATCGACTCTTTTATAAAACGGAACAATCTGAGTATCAGATTAGCATCCAACATAAAACACTTAAAATCTTCAGTTAACCGTGACGATATTTTACAATTCTTCAACAATATAGACTATGGTCTTCCTGATATAAAGGCTCAAAACTTATATAACTATGACGAAACCCACATTACGGATGACACTGTGGTTAAGAGGGTTGGGGTTCCAAGAAACACCAGGGTAGAAAGGTTGCAGGAGCACTCAAGAATTTCTATTAGGTAGCTTAATGGTTTGCGGAAATGCAAATGGAGATTTACTACCCCCTATGGTGGTTTACAAGGCCTTAAACATCTATGTCAACTGGACCCAGGGGGGTCCCGTTGGGACCAAATACGCCAGCAGCCCGAGTGGTTGGTTCGATATGAATCTTCTTGAAGTGTGGTTCTTCAAAATATTATTGCCACACATTGAAGCCACTCGAGAGGATGATGATAAGGTCGTTGTAGTTCGAGACAATCTGGCTAGCCATTTTTCTCCAAAAGTCATCCAAGCATGCAGAGACAAATCTATTTACATGACTCCATTCCCCGCAAATGCGACTCATCTCATGCAGCCTCTCGATGTGGCAGTTTTTGCGCCAATGAAGAAGAAATGGCAGCAAATTTTGAACCAGCGGGGGAAGCAAAGTAGGTACCCGGGAAGCCTTCCAAAAGAGCAATTGCCACAATTGCTTCAAAGGTTGTGGATCGGAATTGGCGATACTGTAAGCGAAAATTTAAAATCTGGCTTCAGAGGCATTGGTCTGTACCCGGTAAACCCGGATGAAGTTTTGAAACGCATCCCAGGCGAACTTGAAACGGATTCCGTAGTATCTGCAAGAACTTTAGATGACAGTTTAATAGAATTGCTCGAGGAACATCATGGTACAGGTGAAAAACAGAGCCTAAACGTGGCAAGAAGATTGTACCCGGTGCTAACATGTCAGCTGTGGACGAGCCTGCTTACACAGCTGAAGTCCAAGACGTAGTGTCGACATCTTCTAATGCTTCGACGTCTTCAAAAGCACCGAAAGTATTCAGAGGAAGTCAAAGGAAAAGGCAAGACAATTCAAAATGTAGCATTTGCTGCATCAACTGGAACGACTATAGAAGACGAGCAGATTGGATTCAGTGTACAAAATGTTAGGAGTGGACCTCTGGTCCTTGAAATAAGGACAGCAAGGATCCATATTTTATTTGCAAGCGCTGCGATGATTCAGAAGATGAACCCTTTTTTTTTAATGTGTGGTGGGTGCTTAGTTGCAATGACTCCGTAAGCTGTATTACTTGTCTGGCTATCACTGCAACTCTTGTGGTGTAGTTTTGGTGTGTGTAAGTTGTGTTCAAATGGCTTTGTGACAGCATCATATCGCCTTTTATGATGCCGCGCTATTAATCACTTTGCTCCCAACAGCGAATGGCAAGTCGATCCGGGATTAAACACTCTGAAAAAATGTCACCGTCCCTCCAGAGAATCGAACCCCGGCACCTATCGTCCTCTCACAACGATAGTCAGCCGCCTAACCACTGCAGCCATCGACCCCGTTGATTACTTTGACGACAATGATGCCGATAAGGACTTTACCCTTGACTAGATTGTGGCCATTCAAATCTAACTATTTTTAACCAGAATTGGCATTTTTTTTTATCAAAGTAAGGATTCCATAGAATAATTTTTATGCTTTACAAAGAATTCTATGTTTATTGTTATTTTTATGAGAGAAAAACTTTTGTATTTTTCGAGAAATGTTTTAAATATACGTTAAAAAAGAGAATTTTGATTTTTTTCCAGACTGACCAAACAAAAGTCTTTTCTATAATCCTACAAGGGTAACGTAGACACTCTGAAAGTTTAAATGCATTTTATAGGCATATTTAAAAAAGTGACCAAATAGCCCGGTCACCAAAAAAAACAATTTTTTTTGGCCATATGGCTGTGTTTTTTCTAAACGAACAAAACAGCCACATAAGCTCATATTATGGTCGGTACAGTGCGTAATTTTTCCTTCGCCTAACTCATAAACTTTTCGAGAAAGTTGCAAAAATATGCTAAAAAGGTGTCCAAGTAGCCCCATTTTACGGTGACTTGGCAAATAATTTGTTCGAGTCATACCTAATTAATCGACAGCAAAGTGTACAATTTAACACTTCTAATCTCTCTACAAAGAAATTTACACAGGTGTGCCCCAAGGGTCAGTTTTAGTACGTACTTTGTTTTTAATTTATGTCAATGACCTTTCCTCCATTGTATCAGATGCACGTGAAGTAGGTTTAGATGCAGATGATATAAATATGATGCTTACTTCAAGATCTTCATCAGACGTGTACAGTAAAACAAAAATGGTACTTAAAAACATCAATGAATGGATGTTAGACAACAGATTGGTAATAAATAATAATAAAGCTAAACTTGTATATTTAAATAATAACTTACAAATTACTACTACATTAGCTAGTAATAGCATTTCTTTGGATGTCTTTGCGTTGTCAAGAAACATCTTGGGCGTTACTATAGAAGCCAATTTAAAATGATCCGTATACATACTTATGTATATTTAGGTAATAATTTCTGTAAAACACTATGCAAAACTTGTCTTAATGCAACTGAGTACAACTTGTAATTTTGAAACACTGAAAATATTTTATAATTCTATTTTTTATCTTACATGCGTTATGCTATTATTCACTGGGGCGCGTCATCAGAAGCTTATAGAATATTCCTACTTCAAAAGCTTGCTATACGAATAATGTATTTACAAAATAAGTTATAGAGAATTTAATCTTTATTTGCCGTAACATAAAAAACAAAAATAGAGATAGGTAATACAGAAATAGAATATTGAGAGCGTGAAATAAAAAGAAAGCAAAAAGGAAAGAATGACATTTGCTATAAATAATCTGGCAAATCACAAGGTGGAGCTCAGACGGTGTCTGCTTTGCAGTTCAAACGTTGAATAATAGAAAAATTCCTAAACTCGATGTAAGAATATATGTATGTATACCCTAAACCTCTGATGCTGCACATGTGCACTGGCCCCTTAATTTCATACAATTCAACAACATCAAAACATGTATAATTCTACACAAACTCATATGCACATGTAGGTCAATAAATATACATACATTGCTCACAATAGTAAATATAATAAATATACAGTCATAAGTATAATTATTAATCATAATGGGTCATAATGTCGCCAGAATCAACCTAATTTTGCATTTAAATAAACGCAGTGGTAATGGTTTCCACGTGCCGGGAAGTGAGTTATATTTAATATAAATATTATAAGAAAATGAGCGCTCCCACAGAGATGTCTTACACGGGGGTGGCGAGATAAGATTGCGATGACGGGTTGTAATATTGTGTACGTCTGTACGAAAAGTAATTTTCTCATGTAAATAGGGAGGTGTCTTTGCAACCAAGATATTGTGAAACAAACACAAAGCTTTCAATTCGCACCTGTTCCTCATGTTTAGTCAGCCGCAATCCTTGAGTTTAGGTGATACATGATCGTATTTTCTAATGCCGAAGATATAGCAAAGGCAGGAATTCTGGACTTTCTGAATTCGGTATTCCGTATTGAAGTCGTTAGCTAAACCATAAACAACTGAACAGTACGCAAATCGCGAGAGAATAAGCGATTCGCAAAGTCTGGTTTTGATGTAAGTATTTAATGTGGATCTACCGGGGTAAAGGATTTTCATCGTAATATGAGTTTCTAATGTATCTAACAATCTGTTCTCGGAATTGGAAAGTGTTATCCAATGTGAGTCCCAAGTTTCTGACACTGCCAACAACAAGTACACTCTGTTTTTAAAGTAATGACTCCCCCTGCTGATAGGCTCTTATCAATAACACTTTCCACTTAGCATATTGTGTTTATCGGACATGTTGGGCTAAGAAAGAGGCCACAGGGGATACAATACAGATCGAACGTGTATATAACGTGTATAATTATAATTTTAAATCTCGATATGTGTATTTACCTGCTAGCGGTAAAATAAAGGACTTTATTAAACCATACTTTTATACCGTATGATGGTCAGTTTTCCTATATTATTTCAGAAGCGTATTCTTTTAGTTATTGTTAATCTTCCAGACTTTTATTTGAGACAATTTTTAATGTATATTATAACAACATACGAGTGATTTGAATATTAAAATAATACTCATTTTATTGAGAAATACACCTTTATTGAAGGACAAATCTCGCAAGAAATCTGTCCCAGCAAGGATATATTTTATAGTAAAAACAAATAACTGATGTATTGCTAACGTAAATGAAATCAGAGTAAATTTCAATGTAAAATAAAATGAAATTCTTGGAAATAAAAATAAATTCTGAACAAAATTGAATAATATAGACACACAACAATGCACATAGAATAAGAAAATTTTACCAAATGAAAATACAAATACATATAGTAATATCTACAGTTCACGATATTTTTGCAATAATTTTGCCCACGAAGATTTTCCCAAACATTATAAACAGCCTTTTGAAGATTGGCGAACGCTCTTATATTTGCTGCGTCTAGAAGATTTATCTAATAATTAAAATATCTATCAAAGAAGTTGTTATTTTGTCTATTGTATTATGTTTCCCTACAATAATCAACAGTAAATTCAGTTATTTATTAAATCTCTTAAACAGAGAAGAAACCCATTTGCTTTAATTTATTAAATCCACTTATAATTAAGAAAAAGTTTAAATATTTAAATGAACATGTAATTCTAATATTCAGGTATATATTCAATGATTCTAGAGATTAAGCACTATTATGTTGTAGTATTATATTTTATAATGACAAAGTAGACATTAATGCAAGCAGCAGTTTGTTGTCCATCTGCGTTATCATCTATTTACGTTATTTAAACCCATAATTACAAAATGCAATATTTTGAGAGATTTAAAATTATAGTTATAATATGCGTTAGATATATACACGTTCCATCTACATTGTATCCCCTGTGGCCCCTTTCTTAGCCGACGATGTCCGATAAACACAATACGCTAAGTGGAAAGTGTTATTGATATGAATCCATCCGCAGGGGGGAGACATTACTTTAAAAACAGAGTGTACCTCCGAGCCATTCACTCGTACACTCGGTACGACTTAATCTTCGAACGATTTTAGTGAGTTACCTTATTAAAATCGTTCGAAGACTAAGTCGTACCGAGTGTACTACCAGTACCATCCACAATTCTTTACAGCTAACTGGATTGCCAAATAGAATGACCTGAGATTTAGATGGATTAACGTTTAAATTAAGCTGCTTAGATAAATAAAGTCATGAGTCCAAATCAGAGTTAAAATCGGCTCCCGATCTGATCCAATTCCGAGAATTTGAGAGATTTTATAAATCTCAAACCTCGGATCTAATCTATGATTTGAATGTCGTCTGCCTACATGTGTATAGAAGACTGCTCAATACATGTAGGTATATTTCGGGTATACAGGGAAAACAAGAGAGGGCTGAGTATCGAGCCCTGTGGTGCACCCTAACTAACACCCGTTGGCACAGATAAAACATTATCTAGGCTAACACTCTGGCTCTGATCACGTAGAAAACTACTGATAAGTTGTACAAATTCAGCCGAGAACCCAGCTGCGCACACATCGATAGATGTATAAACAGAAAAGGATTGAAATATGTCGTGATTTATGCATAATGCCAACGGTTTATCGTAAACAGTAAAAGTAGTAAGTAGATTCACTTTGTACATAGTATACCGGGTGCCCGTTTTTCGAGCGCATGCATGGGGAACTCGGTTATTATAAGAGATAGGAGATCGGTTAAATTAGGGCAAAGTTGCGCATTTGGGAGAGAAAAGATATGCTACCGAGAAACTTAAAAAATGTTTATGGGTTGCTGAGATTTTTGGGAAAAAGTGAAATTTTAAACTTTCGTTTTAACGTTGTATATCGAAAACCGATCAAGGTAGACGTTTCTAACTCAGACATTATTAAGGCACTTTTTTACAAGGAATCCAAATGTGCTATCCATTTTTTCAAGACGTTCTAGATTCAAAAGTTACGGTAGTCAACTTTGTTTTTTCTTATGGGCACCATATTGGATTTTTACATTTTTGAGTAAAGCTCCTTGATTCTGATTACGATAATGTATCACACGATATGGTCCAGTTTCAAAATTTTATCAAAACAATAAAAAAACCGATTTTAAGAAGCATGCCTTGGAAATAATATCCATACTTGTATTTAACAAATGCATTTGTGACAGTTCGATTAAGTTTTGCTTGTTGTCACTTACATTTATTAAATTTGCCCAAGTTTTTCGACAAAATGCCGTTTTCAAGTGAAGAGAAACGAGATACGCTAGAGATTTATTACGCTTCACATCGAAATACTTCAGAAACATATCTTCAGCGGTATCCAGAAAGGCAACAACCAGCTCAGACCTATTTTCTGCTACTTCACCGAAATTTAGGCGATTTTGGTTCGTTTTGTAAGCCAAGAAAATATGATGCTAGACCGCCGCATGAAAATGAAGTGGATATTTTACAAAGAGTAAGAGAATTCCGAAGAATCTCGCACAAAATAAATAATATCAATGAAATAAATTTTTCTTTAGGTACAAGAAAATCCTTCTACCTCCACACGAGCCATTGCAGCAGATCTAAACATAACGCGTCAGAAGGTATGGAGAGTACTAAAGAAACATAAATATCATCCTTTTAAAAAAACACGTCACCTAAGTTCTGCATCCTGGAGATAGCGATAGACGGATAGCGTTTTGTGGGACTTTTATGGACCAGTTGGAACAAAATCCTAATTTCCTTGCTAAGGTATATTTACGGATGAGTGTAAGTTTTCAGACCCAGGCATGTTTAATCGACACAATGAACATGTCTGGTCCATTGAAAATCCTCATGTACATGAAGGACGTCGACCACAAGTACGGTTCGGGATAAATGTATGGGTCGGTCTGTTAGGCGACACAATCATTGGCCCATACATTTATGAAGAGACTTTGAATACAGGTGGCTATTTACACTTTTTAAGGACATATCTTACGGATTATATCGACAACAACATTTGCCTCAACCGATTGAATAACCTTTGGTTTGAACAGGACGGTGCTCCGCCGCATAACTCTAGGAGAGTAAGTGATTATTTGTCTGAACTATTTCCTCGAAAAGTAATTTCAAATCATGGGGACATTCGTTGGCCAGCGCGTTCACCTGATCTTTCTCCGTTGGATTATTATTTATGGGGAACTATAAAAAATATTATTTATGAAACAGTGCCTGCTGATATTCATGAGCTGCGAAGAAAGATAATTACCACTTTAAGGACTAAAATAAGAAGAAGGAATATTTCAAGAGCTGTACAACATTTAAGGAGACGCGTAGAATTGTGTTTAGAAGTAGATGGTGAAACCTTCGAGTATCTCTTATAATGTTATTTTGTTTTATTTGTTTATTAAAATCATCATTTTCTCGATAAATTTTGTGAACGTTAAAATTTTAAATTTAATCGAACTGTCACAAATGCATTTGTCAAACACAAGTATGGAAATTGTTTCCAAGGCTTTCTTCTCAAAATCGGGTTTCTGGTTATTTTGATAAAATTGTGAAACTGGACCATATCGTGTGATACATCGTCGTAATCAGAATCAAGAGCTTTACTCAGAAATGTAAAAATCCAATATGGTGCCCATAAGAAAAAACAAAGTTGACTACCGTAACTTTTGAATCTAGAACGTCTTAAAAAAATGAATGGCACATTTGGATTCCTGGTAAAAAAGTGCCTTAATAATGTCTGAGTTAGAAACGTCTACGTTTATCGGTTTTCAGTATTCAACGTTAAAACGAAAGTTTAAAATTTCACTTTTTTCCAAAAATCTCAGCAACCCATGCAAATTTTTTAAGTTTCTCGGCAGCATATCTTTTCTCTCCCAAATGCGTAACTTTGCTCTAATTTAACCGATCTTCTATCTCTTATAATAACCGAGTTACCCATGCTTGCGCTCGAAAAACGGGCACCCTGTATAGGATTATATTGGTTGCATAAAGTATTATTGTTTTAGAGTAGCTACTTTCTTGTCAACATATCCGAGAGTAAAAAAAGGTTTGTGTTTGTAAAACCACAATAATACTTCCAACATATGTAAACAGTGCGTTAATGTAGAGTAGATTGTAGTTGCACCCACATAAGGATTAGCTGACACATTGGTTTTTACAAGGAATGAGGAAAGAACTACTATTAACTAATCTGTTAGATTTCTTAAAACAACTCTGGATTAAGGACGCGACAACTATATTAACACAATCAGCAGTTAGTGCAACATGTGAAGATATCAATGTAAAAATAAGTCTCAGAGTTAAAACATATTCGTATTCTATCTAAAGTAATGGTTGTGCTTGCGATAGGAAATTTTTGCAAACATAGAGTAACACAAGAAACGCTAGTAACGTACACAATATGTAAAACAATAAATAATGTATGCAATATGCATTCGGTTTACACTAACTCTAAAAAATGCGATTTTAAAAAACATAATACATTTAACGAAATTCTAAATACTTGAGGCTATCAACCTGTCGAAAATAGTTAGCTATGCATATTTAAAAGAGTGACTACTATATCATTACGGGGATGACTTTTACGATAGGGTTTTATCCTTTAGTTTCAAGGACATTTGTCGTTCTCAGAAATCCTTATCTCTAGTATTTACCTATCATATAAAACTCTGATCCAAATGGGAACATTTATCTTTACGCATAAAGGAAAATAACGGGAAGAATTGAATGAATAATTTATTCTCATAATGTTGTAACTGAAGAATATATGTTTCTTTTGATAACTGCCATGTGACAATTTGCGGAAATGTAGAAGTTGGATAAGTTGGAATACGTGATACGGTATGAAATAAAATAGAATGTCCGTTTACACAGACTTAAATATTTCTAACTTATTCTAAGGCCACGAATCATTATCATTATTTTTTCCGTTATATTGTACTTAAAGTCTAAAGAAATCGTCATTAAATAAAATCATTAAATTTATTTCAAAATGCGATAATTATGTTTTCGTAAAATTTGCTTTTTCGGTCGAACAAATTGACATTATTTAAGATGTGTTAAATAGTATTAAAACGTATGTCTCTGCGCATCAATAGAAATATCCAAAAATAAAGAAATCATTAATATATAAGACTATGTTTACAATATTGTGAACAATGTTAAAACCCTTACAAGGAATTACTCACATCTGCTTGTAGTTTGGAGTCAATGCTAATTTGGGACCGTCTGATAAAGTTCTGGTCTTAAAAACACAGGTATAGAAATGTGCGCACTAGGCCATTCAGAATTTGAGAATAATACGTAAGCAATATGAATAAGAAATAAACAACTTGAAATCAGTAAATTGTGTGATAATCATATGAAATCAACGAAAGAGCTTTTGTAAGATTTCAATACTTTTTATGCACGTATGGGTCACTAAAAAATGCCTGTACTAGGCGTTCATGGTATATTGTTGGAATTCATCCTGCGGACGAATGCAATGAAAGTAGATCAAGCATTACAAGCGGGCCACGTGGATCTTCCAGATCTCATCAGCGCTAGATCGGTATCTGCTGTACCGACTTGTGTTCTGTAGTGCCTTGTGGTATGTTACTTCTCACCTAGCTCACTATAGGGCATGAGGTTGGAACTAATCCATTGTCGGAGATATTGTATAAATAGGTTGAGAGGTTACAGACGATGAAATTAGATTTTGCATTCGGAGTTACGCTGATGAGACCTGGAAGATTGAAACCACGTGGTCCGCTTATAATACTTGATTTATTTTCATTACATTAGTCCGCAGGGTGAATTCCAACAATCTACCCTAAGCGCCTATTGCAGGCATTTTTGTTTTTTTTTTAATATTGGCCTTTCTCGACGTTTTCATACGATGAGCACACAAATAAATCCCAATACAAGCTATTTACATTCGAATCATAGATCCATGGTAATAGTAGACACAGAACCGTATGAAATTTTCAATGTAATACATTTGTTAAAAATACACCTGCAGTAGGCCCGGATAGACTACCAACAAAACTCATAAAAGGGTATGCAGATCTTCTCTGCGCTCCATTATCAAATTTGATTAACATTTGTTTCAGAGAAGGCACATATTCAGATTATTTAAAAATATCTCTCATAAAGCCTATTTTTAAGATCGGAGAGAGGACAAAATCGAAATTATAGACCAATAGCACTGACCTCGGTAATGGCAAAAGTGGTGAAGAAAGCAATTTTAACGAGATTACTGAATTTCGAAGAGGCGTGCGATCTTTTAACAACACAACATAACGCTTACACAAAAGATTAGTTAACAATAAGAGCAATCTACATGGGGTAGACCATCGTATCCTGTTAGAAAAGCTTCGCATTATGGGATTCAGCGGTGTTATATATGACTTATTGCCGATAACCTTGCAGACAAAGATGTACGGACACGATTTAATGGACAAAAGGCGTTCTGTGACCTAACTGAAAGGCATATAAGAGCTTATTTTCAACAGTGGCAGACTAGCCAAAAAAACTTGCATTGAAATAATATTCCAAAGCTAAGCCAATCAAAACGAGTTTTTGCGCTCCTTTTTCTGGTTTTGCTTAACTGTCACCAGTTTTTTTGATAAACTTTATTTAGATCTTCAAATTATATTTATTTGAAATTCATATATGCAAAATTATATCGTCTAGATGTTGCCCAACGCTCTTCTAAACGACGCGTTAGAAAGCCATATAAGAACTTATTTTCAACAGTGGCAGACTAAGCGAAAACAGCTACTCTTCCTCATACATAAATGCTGACGGATAATAAATGGGACATTTGACACCTCATACATCTCCAATATGTATGAGTAATTGATTATAACAAACAGTATGTAATTATAATGTAAAGTTATTCAACAAGTATCTCCCTTGTTTAAGAAAATGTTTTTTAAGGTTTGCTGGCAATACAGTTTATTTATTTATATACATGTGTTAAATATAATTTACTTACATTATTCAATTTAAAATGACAAAAAAATTGCCGAAACGTTTTGTATAATGTAAAATAAGAATTAGCAAATCGAATGGAAATTATTTTAACATAATTTTATAAGTAAAGGTCCTCTAAACTAAAAAAAGAAGAGAAAAATTAGTATTATTTCTATATATATTGAACGTATGCTCCCATAAATTTCTACTTAATATAAATTACTCGCAGCATGTATGTACTTGTCAGTATATAAAATAGAAAATCTTGCTTTATTTAAATTATACAAAATGTATAAATATAACACATTTTTCATTTATTTAACAAGGAAAGTAAAAAAGTGAGTGTGAATGAGATGCAAATGTTTATCCTAATTAAACGAAGAATATAACAAGGGCAGTTTATATACGCCCTAATTTTCTCTGAATCGCACAAAAGAAAAATGTTCAAAGGAACAAAAACTACTATCTGCTTTAGGTACCACGTTAAAATATTTCGATGCGATGGCCTGCGAACGATACGACGATATGTATATTACATATGTACGTATATGGTAAAGGTATTTCCAGCAAAAAGCAAAAGATGCCGTTTTTTGTATAGTATTTTTCCAGAAAATTATAGAAGAATCTTTCCAAACAGCTTCTTATTCCTATTTCCATTCAATTTTCATAACCGAAAGGGTGGATACTGAGATTGACTGCGAATATACATAATGGATTAGCATGGTAACAATAGAGCTCTATATTTCCTTACAAAATTGTTCTTTTAAGTAATTATGCCATCCATGTCTACAAAAAGTGTAAGTTTTGTTATTTGAATGAATACACCGAGGTATGATTAATAATTTTCTTCCATGTATTGTATGACGTGTTATGTATTATGTATATGAAATGATTTATTACGAAAACTGGCTATACTTCTCAAGTTTTTCCAGGTTTTATAACAAATGTTCTAAGCGTGAGTTAAGCCCGATGGACACATATAAGAAAAACTTTAAAAGGTGGTTCTCTCTCGTCGATTCATATGAGTTAAAAAGAGCACGCTGCAATTTACAAGTCCAACTTTGAAAGTCGAAACTGTATAAGTAAAACTGGTACATGCAGTATTTTTCTTGACAAGTATGAAAAAGCTACAAGTCGCGCATGCGCAATTCGTCAGAACGCATATATACAAACTGAAAAGAAATAAAACCGAATACTTTACATTAAAAACTTGTTTGTGTATACGGACATAACTTGTAAAGATTTTCTTGTATGTGTCCATCGGGCTTTACTGAAGCCAGCATATTAACTTTGAGAAAATTTGATAACCTAGGAATATAAGAAATATGAACATACATATGATACAGAGTTGTTACAGTTTAAAATATATGTTATAATTTTCATTGTTAAAAGTACGATGTCTTTTTTAAGACAGAAAAATTCTTGCTTATAGTTAAATTTAATTTTGTTACTGATATTTTATCATAATACATGAAAGTGTACCTTCTCAAACGAATATTGTATAATTTAAATGGATATAAAACAATTTTGTGTGAATTGTTCATAAAAATTTTGTTATTTTTACACTTCTCCGTGTTCCCTTCATAAACTTATGCGAGCGTAGCATTAAGACTCCAGGCCTGACAGGTATTTTCATAAAATTGTATTGTCAATGAAAACATCTACTTCATTATGATCGTGTGTTTAAATTGTCGAAAACATATTTAAAATGCTCACTCTACGATATGAGAATAATGTAAAACAAAGGCGAGTTTAAAATTTGAATTTCATTTTGACTTTAGTGATAAATTTGTTTCATAATATGCATTTAAAGCTCATTTTGTAATTTATCTAAACACTCCTCTTATCCTCTAAAATGTACTATTTTTAAGTTTTAACAATTTAAAAAATGTATCGATAATGTCGAAGTAAAGCCTAGTTATCAACTCAGCACATTAGACGTAATCTCATACACACAAATATTCCTACGGATTTAGCCAAAATATTAAAAAAAGAAGTGCAATTACTTGTTTGTTGACGGTGTGTGATGGTGCGTCCAGTATCTAATACAATCACACTGCATTAGGCAAATTAAAAGAAAGTCTTAAATAATGTAATTCTAAAGTTGTATTTTTTAGAAGGTATGATGATGCTTGCATCAGGATCTAAGTTAACTATATTATAAACATTGTTTCATGATAGATTATATACTCAGACTTATTAAACAAAATAAAATATATACATACAATCGCATACAAAAGAAACTTGGTACGTCATATTATCTAAATTTTAATTCATCCCAATCAATTGGTCATAAAGAAAGAGTCATTGTTGGATTAGTAGGTAGCTACAGTTATTTGACTAACCAGTCCAAAACAACAATTACCTATTAAAGCATATCTACGAGATATGTAAACTAAAAGTACCTTTAGCTTGTAATAATTGAAACAAGAACAGGTAAGAAAATATCCCACACTATACACGACAAAATTATTTCTTCAAATATTATTTAAACGAATCAAATCATAACCACGATACACTGAATCAGCGTAAGAAAAATATTTTCTTGGAATTCAAATAATGTAAAATTGGTTGAAACGTTTTATTTCTATTGGAAAGAAATATCCTTGAACAGAAAAAAATATTGCTTTGGAATGGATAAATATGTATTTTCTTCAAACGTCAATAAAACTGACATTTCTCGACTGAGTAGTCGGCCGCAAAGTATCACTTTTCCTCCGCCGGAGGTTTACTTTTCACTTTTCCGCCGCCGGAGGGAAAAGTGTTATTATGTCAACGTACAAACCAATACAAACACATAATTTCAATGTTGACAGTGTCTCCTTGACAGTTTTATATGATGAGTTACGATAGAAACAGCTCGTACTTAATCATCGGTCTAAACGTCCAAACATCCTACCAAACCCGCTTATCTTCAATAAAAACAGATATTTTTGGATAAATTTGCCGACGTTTGAAGAAAAAATAGCATATTTTATGTGTAGGAAAAGTTACTTTACATGGCTTGCTCTCACTTCGTTCGGCTGCTAAACACGAGCGCGCCATGAAAAGTATCACTTTTCCTCCGTATAAAATAATATACTATTCTGGCAAGTAAACAAAAATCATACTACATAATTTAGATCCCGTTGAATACGCGCTTTTTTTAATTGAAAATACATTTAGTCGATCGTAATAGCTTCCTTATTAAAATATAAGCTGGTTATTTCGATTACATATTTGTCGATGCTCCTCTCTCTGTACCGTTTCCTCGTGGGATATCCTTCTGTTGATCCTTTATGTTTCTCAAGGGTACCACCAAATATGATGTCGGTCGAATTCAATCGTTTATGACAGACAGATACAAATTCGTATACGGTACCTACTGATTATATTATTTTGTTCGCCATCTATGCACAATTAGTCGATCTGCTGCAATTCCCTAGATTCGATGTGTATGAATTTCTACATTATAAAGTAATAACTAACCTTTATTTGAACTAATAGAGTCACCAAAGCAATAAGCTATTTGTGATGAATAAAGTAGTAGCATTTTTTTGTTGTTGTTGATGAAAACATTTATTTTCTGTGTGTACCCAGGTAGCACAGTCCGTTGGCTAAGTGTCGGCGATAGCTCGGGCCAACGTAACATAGTTGGCGCAAAGTCACAGTCTACAAACGATAAATATCCAACATTAGTCATATATCGGCAAAATACGTTGGCTCAACTTATCATTGCAACGTTCCATGTTCGTTGGCTTTATATCGGTTTGTTGGCTGAATGTCGCATAAAAGTTTTTAGACGACAATCGAATTGAGGGCGGAGTCAAAGCTGACCCCGTGGCTAAGTGGGTAACGTTCTTACGTAACATTCACGAGATCGCGGGTTCAAGTCGTACCATGTGACATTTTTTTTTTCCTTTTCAAAATGCACCATTTGTTTTTTATTCCTTTTTATCTCAAAAATCATGAACTTACGAAATATTATTATTGTTCATATTACCCATACATTGTGAACCATATGAGTTCAAATGTAACAAATGTAAATAAAATAGTTGTAAAAATCTTATTATACGTAATAATGCAGTTAAATCACGACAACCTTAATAACCAACACAACTAACAAATAAAACTTATATTTTAGTAGGATTTATATTATTTACAAAATTATCATTTGCTGTGCGCATGCGCATCAATCGGCAAGCGACATTTTGATCGAATTCAGTCGTACATCGCCATATGCAAGCTTGTGTTGTTTATTTGATTTATTCGTTTTATTAGCCCAGTTGTTAGTCATGAGAGAGAGTTATATTATATAGTTAAGAGTATACCGTTGTTAGTGTTCCAGTCTACGTTGTATAATATTTAAAATAGACCCTGTTGTGAAAGATGTTATAAGAACAATGGACGGGTAAGTACTTTACATAGTTTGCATAGTAAGTACTTTCGTACATAAGTAATATAATATGTATTTTTCATACAGGCTGTGATTGAAAGTTGTGAACTACCACAACCTGGCGAGGAGTTTAGAAAATATCCGGCAGTTTGTAGGAATTAACTAAGAAAGCATTGGATACCTATAACCTGGAAGATACGTCAGATCCGATAACGTAAAACTGATTTGTATCTTGTATACTAATGCCAGTCATCCTTACCGCTGATTGTAAGTAAAATACTAGTTCATAATTGCAATTGATTTCTTTCTTACAAAATATATTTACAGATACTTTATGTTCTATTTCCGATGTTAGGCCAGAGTTGCGTATATCTTACACAATCATTTGTGACAACTGATCGTATGCTATAGGTAATTGCCTTTTTCTAATTTTTTACAAACTGATACTAGAGCTTTAATAATTACCATAAATTCATCTATAGTTACGCATGAAGTTTAAAATATTATTTATTTATTATTTTCTGGTTAATAGAATCCGCTCTACTTAGCATTTATTTTACTTTTGTTTTTTTTTTCACAGTATAGGTATGTACTGTTTATTTTTTATTTATGCCTTGGTATTTACAGGTAGTCGCGTTAGCTGAGGTGAATAAGTTGAACCGTACTGGTTGTATTGAAGACTATTTTAAAGATAATATTGAGTGACGTAAAAGCTATACAATTATCGAAGTAAGCCTTAGATAAAGCGAACATCTTTCAAACGATTATAGGTAAGATTTAATTTTTGAGCATTATTCTTGAGATATTTATCTAAAAAATTATTGTGAATAGTTATGATTATTATATTGTATTTTTTGAAATTCCTCCTAATTAAGAAATAATCAACTAAAATAACTTATTTTTTATTACATATTTAGCCAAGACAATTTTCTATTTAATTAAAATTTTATGTTAAACCTAATATTTAGATGCTGTCTCAAAATTTGCCTGCGATATTTTAAAAAAAGGGTTAGTTATGAGGCGAAGGCAAAGAATAACTATAGTCAAAATTATTTTTAAAAAAATCAGAAAATTTTCAAAAAGTGATACGTAATCACACTGTATACATAGCAAACCCCACAACTTCATTTCAAGATCTGTAATGGAATGAAATATACATAGTGTCCAAAGTAAAATGTTCACGAGCTATGAAGTTGATTACTTAACAAGTTAGTAATACTTTTTACTCTGAATGATAGAAAAACAGAAAAAAAAGCATTCATATTGTCTTCTTTAATGGAATACTGTATATTTTTAGATATTTTTAAAGAAACTAATATTTTGAACAAAACCTTTATTACTTACTACTGTGAAATTAAAACTAGGCAAGTAAAAAGTACTTTCTGAGAATTGTGGAAATGTGCAAGTAGGCAATGATCAAATATTGTAGAATAAATAATCACATAAAGGTTTTCCTAGTTACTTGCCAAATGAATCATTCTTTGTGATTATTGATTCATTCTTAATAATTATTGCTGTGCGAGTGCCATTTATTTACTCTTCTCGAAAAATGTAATATGTTGCAAGTATATCTAATTTATAGAAAAAATTAGATATACTTCGCCACTGTTAATTTAATCAACTTCATAGCTTTAATAATAAGTTTGCAATGCACCTTACCATGACTGTGGACATGGTGTACTCGTATACTTTTAATACCTTATGTAAACTAAAGATAGATACATACATATGTTAATATTTTTTCATTTGTTCACAGTTGCTGTGCGCCAACGGTTTGATATTCCAATGTATTACGACATTTATAAAACTATTGCTCCATGGCTAGCTACTGCACATGATCGAGATGAAGGTAAAACTGAGTGTAATTTGGAAAAGGCTATTGTTGGTCGTACATCTTTGACTACTGCTGCTGATAAAAATTAGGAATCAGCTGAGCTGTGAACATCTCCGCGATTAGGTCAGTGTTTGTTTTGTCAATGTTTTAATATTTTTAGTTCAATAAAATATTTCAGTTATTATATACATGTAAAGAGATAATAAATTTTGTTCTGTAATAAGATATATCACATATGACGTAATGTGCTGTAACATTTTTGCTAATCTTGAATTTTAGTTTCACTAATAAATAAAATATCGTAATTACTTTCTTTATTTATTGTATGTGCAGATGGTGTTATATAGGTATATGATTCGATGTTAACTATTGTTAACAACATAAACATAAAAAAACATACAATTTGTAATAAGTTTTCCTTATATATTGTCACATGAAATAAAACATTACGATATATGTCCTAATTACAGGCAGATCATATCGAGATATACAATGTTACACAATTATGAGCATGTTTGTATTGAACGCTGAATATTTCAACATAAGCGTAGATTTTATAACAGTTTTCAAATCATTACTTGTATATGTTCTTAACTATTATCAACATCTTGCATACATAGATATGTAAAATTCAAACAGAAGTTTTCTATTACATTATTTATGATCTAATTGTAATTAAACGAATTGTATTAAACTAATTAATAACATCGGATCAGTGTACCTATGTACCATCATATATGTTTTGCATCTTGTATGTCTTATCGTATAGATATCACATACAAGATTAATACCCAATATCACTTCCCGTAGTTACTCCTATGTATCCTTTCGATAAGACGCCAACGTCAGGTGCCGACGTTTCACCAACAGAATGGGTAGGTATTGAAAGTTTATCCTACGCCAATGTCGCCTAAAGATATAAAACCAACGTTGTAAAATGTTCACACTTTCACATACTGCCAACATTGTTACCCAACGCGTGCCCAATGTAACTCGGACAATCAGCCAACGTTACACCAACGTTGTGTGCTACCTGGGTAAAGGTATTATATCTCTAATAAACTTGCCATAACCACTCATATTTCAAGCAAACACAAGGTGATTCAGGAAGTTTTGCACTCCTCTTTCTAGATTTGCTTTGCTATCATCACTTTTTTTAGTAAACTTTGTATAGATCTTAAAATCACATTTATTGGAACTCACGTATGAAAAATTATTTGATTTATGATTACTAAAAGATAGCAACAATAGTTTGCCTATTACAGTTCTTGTTTTCCAGAAACAACCCCACCTGCTGGAAAAATACACAAAAAGTTATGCAAATTCACCCATATATATTAGTCATGCTATAAAATAACTCAATTTATAAGAAAAACAACAATATAAGAATTGTGTAGGCATACCTACATAAGCAGATAAAATAATAGGAGTATTACTTATTGGGGTTATTGGTGTACAGAAATCGTAAGTAAGTATCTATCTAACTAGGCAAGTTAATACTTGCAGTTTTCAATTTATTGATGGCGAGTACCTACGTTTCGAAATTGGTTTACCGATGTTTTCTTACCAAATACTAACGCTGAAAGTGTCTTGTTATTCGATTCGTGGAGTGGGCACTGTCCT